>JAFMSR010000015.1:44726293-44975384 GCA_022818135.1 Saxidomus purpurata
GAGCTAAACATCGCATAACAAATAATTTTACTCAACTTTTTATTGTCAACCTTCTGAAAATGTGGCCTTGAAACTGAAATGTATAGCATGACATTTCATAATAAATAATTTAAAGTTTTATCACTTGATGTACCTTTGAAACATAATACGCAGCTATAACTGGAAGTCTACACAATCCTACGAATGACGGGGTAGCCATTGAAATATTACAAAAGATTGATGAATTGTTGTTAATAAATGTATTGACATGATATGTGCGTGAAGTTTTTGAGACATGTAACGCCGTGAAAGCTTGAATTCTTCACTTTTCATGTTAAGTTTGGGGTTTCAATACATTTGCAAATGTCAATAATTATAAAACCTTTTTTCAGTACCAAGAGATGACCATGACGAGTCTTTGCTACCTGTTAAAAATCACGCTCATACCTTTGTCTATTAATGGACGTAATCATTATCGATATAACTTTTCATCGCGAGAAGAATAGAAAACACCCCATAATAATTAATTTCGCGTGTAATCCCATGATATATTGATATTCATCGCTACAATAATAAACTATTGATTATATAAATTAAATTTCAATTTAAATATTTCAGAAAATATAATTATATTAATCAATTAAAGAGTGGCAATAAAGATGAGGAAGGCAATTCTTTGATAACTCGTGATTAGTGAACTTTACTGAATATCAAAAAAATATGTCTTCTATCGGTTGATGGTATTATTACGCCTAGAAATCCTTCAGGAAGATGACATATCACTTTCCCAAACCAATGTGTTGACGTTTTTTTCAAATTGTTCTGTCTTAAACAATTTGACTCTATCAGTGTCCAATATACCTCAAACTTTCTAAAAACGCAGGAATTAAACAAGGCCGACACATTTGTACATGTATCTCATTTATAATTGAACATTCAAATGGAATCGTTAGTTTCATAAAGAATTATTTGCCGTTTTATCACTAGATGTATCCGAAAACAATAAGATTCTACAATATTTCTCTTTGTTATTTAAGGAGGCGAAGTATGGGGTTCCAGCGAAGAAAATGCATGAACATGTTATATTTATGACAATGATAATAATACATAACCAAAATCACAAACGTTTAAGAATATATGTGTTGAAATGGTACATACAATAAATCCCTTGTTTATATATCAGCAGCCTTAATACTTAGAATATCTTTATGCGTATGGCTTGAGAAAGGCTTTCATGTCATCTTGAACTGGGAAATTATTTAACCAGTATTCACGTTCAAAATCATCTAAGCTGTCTGCAATAAATACAATAGCTTTCCAGTGAAGAAGTACACCTTGTGAGTTGGAGGGTTCCAGAGTAAATTGGTTTGGTACAGAGACATTCAGGAATCTGAAGAATTCTTGCATTACCTGTTTCTGTTTGGATTCTAATGAAACTGACTAACTCATGTAAGGTTGCTGGCCTTCCCAAAAACCATATGGCTGCCTAATTCAAAGCATTCCTCCTTCCTCGCAGCACACGCCAGGTTGAAGTCTGGCAATGAAAACTCCTTAAACATGGTTCTTGGAATTATGAACCTTCATGTATTTGGCAGGTCCTGTACAATCTGGTTCCCACGTTGTGCAGATTCACTCTTGTCCACGTTCTACTTCCCCCACCCCTCGCTATGCGAATCTGACGCAAAATATCATCTTTGTTTTATTTCTTTGTGATAGTTGCTGAAATGATCAGTGTCTGTAGACTTGAAGAGGATGGACTGCTTCCTGTAGTGTGTGGAATTCTATAGTTGTACCCATTCCTATGGTGACACGACGCTTCATGACATTTAGTGCTACCAATGATGCCTCTTTAGTTGCGGGGTTGGACGATGTTTTGTTCCCGCTTGCGCTTGAACTTAACACCTGCTTGCCTTTAGCTTGAGAACTGAGGTGATTTTAGTAGTTTCTCCTCGTCTGTCAAGTCCAACTGTTTGAGAACAGTTTCCTCCTCAAATACTTTCTCGGGGAGCTTGTCCGGGTTTTTTATGTTACTGTCCCTCTCTGGATCGTAGACATTTGAAACTGTCTATGAAAGAGATTTGGGATTATTTATCAGGATACTTTCTTTTGACTTATCTTTAACTGTGTAATGCTGTATACAGAGCTTCAACTGACTTTCAAAGTCGCGTCCCTGGTCTGTGAAAGCTTGAAACGGAAATTCATAACGACTGAAAAACTCTTCGTAAACTAATATACTAACATCACGCAGCACTGGTTTCTTTGCGACGTCTTTGGCAATGAACCAATGAATTTTACATGCACACGTTCGATGGGTGCTTCCGCCTGATACTCTGTTCACGGGAGCTCTACCGTATCTTCTTATTTTGATTAAACCCAGCACATGATATCACATAAGACTCAACATCTCTCATTTGAAATCTTCGGCTTATGGATTGGTCTTGAATAGGACGCCATATATTAGTAGGAATAAACTTTTATAAAGCTAATATAACTTTGCTTTTGGACTGGCCCGGAATAGAATTCCCTTTTACGGCTCCTTTTTATCTTAAAACCAACCAAGGACAATGGTGAAGTCTTTGTCTTCCGCTTGTCATGTTGCAGGTCATCGAAGGTGAATCCCGAACACGAATTTTGTTGTGTATGAAAATCTCGTACAGTTGTCTTTAAGCATGCAGTTACAAAGCATTTTTCTTTTTTGCACAGTGTGAATATGTAAGCCACTTCAGCATCGACTTGTAACAACTGCTGTGAGTACGCTGTTCATAAGACTCATGTCTTCCTCTATGTCAATACTGTGTATAAGATCTGAACTGGTACAGTTACCTAGGGAATTATGTCGAACTGTGTGTGCTCGTCACTTTTCTGTACTCGTATGGACATTTTCTGTTGTCAGTCTTACTATACCCTTGAGATTAAGCATGTGCACCCCTACAGTTGCCTCTGATTGAACGTTGGCTTTATGAGTTGTCCGTCTAACATGCGCAGCCAGACAAATCGAATCGTCGACATCATCGATAAATTTAGCCCATTGTCCACCAGCCCTGATGCTAAAATGACAACCACAGCATGGCAAATCTACAGGCCTAATACCAACTATCAATTATCTGCACGGCGTATAAGTTTCAGGAATAATTGACAGTCGAGTCCGCATAACCGTTCTTTGCCACAGCCCGATGTTTTACAACCATGTTGTATTGAGAAAGCTCCTCAATCCATCGCGCCAGCTGACCTTGTGGCTTTTTATACTTTCATAACAAAGTCAAACTTGACTTATTAGTTCTCACTGTAAAGACTCTGCCTATAAGGTAGTGTACTAAGAAGTTTTATCTGTGGTTGTGCAGTAGTTGTTATGCTCTAGAGTCAAGCTGAAACTGCTATAAGCAATGACGTTTTCTACTCCATTCTGTACTTGTAGAAGTTCTGCACCTATAGCCGAATCTGAAGCTTGCGAATCCAATATTAATTGATCGATATAGTTGGGTCAAACAAAAACTAGCGGAGAGGCTCAAGCTTTATTTAACGCATTAAATGCTTCTTGTTTCCTTATGTCAAGCTTGAAACGATTTTGTCGGCAAGATTCTACAATGGTAATGCTTGACCAGCAAAATCCTTTATAAAGGTTGTATGATAGTTTGCTTAACCTAGAAATCTTTTAAAATCCTTCTTTGAACTTAGTTGACTACTGTGTAAATGTCTTCCGATGTCATGGACAATGCAAATCCAGTGACCATTCTTCTAAGAAATTCAACTTCTTTTTGACAAACGTGCATTTTCCTGGCTTGAGCTTCATACATGTACGATGCTTTCGAAACCTTTTAAGAGCGTCAGCTATTCTTTTAAACGGTCCTCAACACTATTCCCTTTCACCAGGATGTCGTCCAAGAAGGCAAACACAGTATGCTACGTTTAACCCCGTAATACTAAATTCATTACAATTTATGTAGGATGTTGCTTGTGCATAGGTTAGACCAAACCCCATTCGAACATACTCGTACTTGATTCGAACTTGCCATTAAGTAGAATGGCATCACGTTTAGAAAACCAGATACTACCAGCCAATGTATCCAAGCAATATTCGATCAATGGTAAAGAAAAGGTATTCCTAACCGTATCATTATTCTGTGCTCTGTAGTCGACACAACGGCACAACCGTCAAGCTTCCTGATCAGAACAGATGAGGACGCTCATTTTGATACAAATTCATGAATGACACAGGCATCAACCATATTCTGAGATGCCCTTCTTCTTCTTCCACAAAGCAAACTGGGCTTCGTCGTGTACGTTGTTTGATTGGATTTGCTTCTCCGGTCTCCACCGTATTTTAGATTGCAGTCAAATTATCCAGGTCAAAATCTCCTTTTGCATTGACGTCTTTATAGACACTTAGGAGTTGGGCTAATTTCTCATTTTGCCCCATGGTAAGATGTTCAGTAGAATACCTATATAGAACTTGTAGATGATCTGGTACTTTCACAATTACTTGAACCTTTCTTAATTTTGAAGATCTTCTTTTGAGTGTACTTATTTTTGGTGCAATCCCTTTAGTTTCAGATGCGGTTTCATCTCATCGCGTCTGTTTGGTGTACAGTTATGCATTCTGTTCTTTTCCTTCTGGACAAAGTTCTTTGTAACTAGAGGTCACTACAGAGTACCGGTCATCGGGGTTTTCCAGTATTTTCTGTGTTTTCATATGCACTGGCTATCACTTTGCCCTTCTTGAGAGTCTTATTCGATTGACTAAACAGACGACTGGTTCTGATTTGGATGGTTTTAAATTCATGGGCATTAGTATACCTAGTTTATTCAACATCTCATCCGGCTCCATAAGGTAATCATCCAGTTTGGAGTTGATTCTGCAAATAATTCGGACTGATGAATCAAAACACGTTTAGTCACAGTGACTCTTGAAATTACAGGTTTACCACAACGACTGATTGCTTGCATTTGAATCCTGTTTCAATTGATAACTAACGTGTCAGAATGCATACCTTACAGGATGCCTAGATGATTTAGAAAACCATGGCTTAGCGACATTTTATCACTAACTGGTGTAACGTAGACCCTTTCTTGAAATGTTTGTGAACCTTACAGGTAATGGTAACACCCTTCACTTTGTTTAATCCTTTGGTGTGAGATCTTGTTGACAAGGCGTATTGCTGCTGTTGAAATCCCTATTACATGACTGGACTTCTATCAGGGTCTTGTTGTCTATATAAACTAGAGGTGTTTGACTTAATAATACCATCTATATTCCTTTCATCTTTTGTATGCATATTATCCTTGACGTCTGCTGATACGCAGTTATCTGTTGGAAAGCTTGTATCATCTGCTCAACCCTGGCTCCAGATATAGAAATCATTGACTTAACTGAAACATTATATCAGTTTTACCTTCTTTGTCTGCTACCATTGACTGTTTCATGGCATGAAGTGCTTTTTGCATACTTTTCGGTTTGTTGAAGCATGCATGTGTACCGGCTTCTTGACCAATAACCAATATATCCCTGGTAAAATCTTGCAATTGCCTTTTGCATCTTATGACTAGTGGACACCGTCAGTACTCTAATAGCCCAGTCTTCTAAGGATTCATCTTTTGTTTGCCTTGCCTGCTGGAACTTTATACGCGAGGTTTCGGTTTGATTTTTATTACCGAATCTTTTTTCCGGTTGCTTTATTATTTGTTTAAAGGAATTGCAATAACCCGTTTTCGATTTGATTGTAAAGAAATCTAAAGTTTTCCTTGGAAAGCTCCAAGTAAAGTAATCTCGACATTCACTGTCTGTCCAGTCCATTAGAGTTCTGTTGCTCAAGTATATTGTTTAAAAGACAGCCATCTGGTCTTTCCATCATATCGCAGATTCTTTGAGAGTGTTCTTGGATCTCCTCTCGTTGAAGATTTGTCATCATTATCATCAGAGTTAGACTAATCAAAACTTGAATGACCATATCTTCTAGCGCGGCATTGACGTTTAGATTTGGTCTTGAAGTATGATTGTGGACTGTACGTGTCTCTTAAAACTCTTTTATCATTATGCCGAGTAAACTCTTTTGTATATCCTCGAGACTGTTTGGAACTTGAACGACAGGGACTGTTTGATCTAGATTGTCGGTGTATAAACTACGACCTTAATTTGTTTTCACTTTTGTTGATCTAGAGATAAGCTTAAGAATTGGTTCAACGGCATAAAGGCCTTACATTTGTTGAAGATGATTTGTGCTTTACGGATGAATTGTTAACTAGCAGGTATTGATCACATGGAAATAAATATTTGTAGAAACAGACACTCTGTATGTTTTAGATGGATATGACAATGAAGTGCATGTACACGTCTTGGTTCTCGAAGAACTTTGTCTGTGTATGTCTGGTTTAATATCTAGAAGCTTGAACTCTGAAGTACTATTGATTGCAGTAGAGTGCACATTATCATCTGTCTCACTGTTTAAAACATCAGGTAGTACGGAAATTAACGCAACCAGATCTGTTTAGGTGATTCTCTGGTTTAAGGCAAGGAGCTAATTTACAGCATGTTCCACATTAGGTTGTATAGAATGTGTTAGCTCTATATTGATAATATGTGGTAAATCATTCAATGTTAATATTGATAACATAGGTATTGTCATAGTTATACTATCAATCAAGGGTGTATATCCCGGGATAATTGTACTTGTAGCTGTTGTTGTAATTAGTTATGATACAAGTTTAGTAACTGGTGTGTCGGGTGCAGCTCCTAAAGCAAGTGTTTGATAACCGGTGTTCTTGGTGGTCTTGAACTCTGCGTCCCTGTTGTAGATACTACAATTGATACTGAGTGTATTCCTGTAGTGGCCACCGGTGTACACATCACAATTGTTGAACGTTGGGTTACTACTGTAGATGACACAGTGGTATCGAAAGCAGCTAATGGTGATGTAGTTGTAACAACTGTTTTCATTGATGACACGGATTGCCTCTTCCTAGGAGTCGGATATGCAAATTCGATTGCACCCATTATATGTTTAGATAGATGTCCCGATAATATAATAGAAATATCTTCTGTACGCTGCAATACTTCTGTCTGAACTGTATGATCAGGTCAGCTCTTATAGGTCATGTGCCTGGTATGGTTTTCAATTCTTCTTTCGTGGCTTGATTTATGTTGACCGACATTGTTTTGTCTCAATTTTCAGGTAACACGGGCAAGGCGTAATCACAACTTTCCTATTTTGTTTCGATACAATGGATCTCTGTATGAAAACTAATCTGTATATAGATACATGAAAAGGGTAGGGTCAGTAACAGGCTTAATTAAATATTTTTTGCAATTAATTTACCTGTTTGCAATCGTACTGTAAACTGTCTCCCCAAGAAACTTTATGTTAATTTCGGTAATTCGCAGTTCGAGCTAGAAGCCCATTGCACTCCATACGCCCCAAAACAATTCTTTAGATGAATGTCGCGAAAAGTGTTGATCGGTTGTTACTAGCCGTCTACGCAGTAAAGCTTGTCTGCTTTCTGTCCAGATAAAATTATCGTCGCCATTAAAGTACTCCGTGGTTAACCTTATTTAAAACATAGGAAGAAAGTTGGAAGGTCAAGAACTGACCAAAATTATGCCATCGCAGAACTGACTGTCAGAACTGTCAATCCAGTCGTTTATGATTCCAGCCAAGCTGACGTACGTCCGCGACAGGTTATAAAATATGTACCATCACCACAGTCTCTGAAACAATTGTATGCGGTTTTATCACTTGATGGACCTGAAAACAGTAAGACTCTACAATATTTCTTATTGTAATTAATGATGGCGAAGTATGTTGTTTTAGCGAAAAATACATGAGCATTATATATGTATGAGAATGATCATAATGCATAACCAAGTTTACAAACGTTAAAGAAAATAAGTGTTGAAATGATGTATGCTATATATACTTCTTTGTCAGCGGCCATAATACTTGCATAGACTGCAATTATACACAATCCTATGAATTATAGGGTATCCATTGACATATTACTTAATATTAAAAAAAATATTGTTAATATCTTAGTTGACATAATACTTACGTGAAATATTTGGAAAGATGTAACGCTCTGTTAGCTTGCATTTTTCACTATGGATGTAAAATATGGGGTTTCAATATCTTTGCACATTTCAATAATCATTAAACCGAGTGTTACCTGTTATAATAAATTGCACATGTCTGTGAGAAACTCTGTCTATAAATTGATGTTATCATTATCGAGCTAACTTTTCATCGGAGGAGGAATTAAAAACATAAATAGTACGTTTGCTTTTGATCACCTGATGTCTTGAACAAATTTGACTGGTCATTGCTACAATTGTTCACTAAAGATAAAATCTATGAGATGTCCATTTAACTATTTGAGACAATATGTTAATCAATTAATGAATGGTTAAAAAAAGAGAAAAGCAATTCTTTGTTAACTCAATTAATAAATTTTACTGACCACTCATGAAATCTGTCTTTTAACTTTTGATGCTATAATCACGCTTAAAATATTTTAGTAACAGGTAGAAGATGTATCACTTTCCAAAACCAACGTTTTGACGTTTCTTTATCAGTTTTTCAATCTAATATAACATGACTCTATGAGTGTCAAAAATACCTCAAACTTTCTAAAAACGTAAGGATTGAACCTTGAACATTCAACTGAATCGTTAGTCTATTAAATCAATTGCAAGCCGCTTTAAAACTTGATGTACCTGAAAACAATAAGATTTCGTTTTGTTATTTATTGAGGCGAAGTATAGGGTTCCGGCAAGAAAACATATGAATATGTTATATTTATATGACAATGATCATAATAGAGAAATAAATAATCCAAAGTTTAAGAACATATTCGTTTAAATGGTACATGCTATATATACCTTGTTTATATATCATCAGCCATAGTACTTAGAATATCTTAATACATATGGCATGAGATGGGTGAGACATTGCTACCTTTATTAGCTTTTATTGTTGTGACGGCATTTCCTTTAGATAAATATGGATGGCAAAAGTAGCCATGCAACACAAAGTACTGGACCAAAATGACAAATAATCAAAGGATTGGGAGATATTGTTACATGACTGTTGACCTTGATAAGAACATTCAACTTGACCATTTGAATCACGATGAGATAGACGTTTAACACAAGTTTGATGATAATCCTTCAAAGGCATAAATAGATACATGTAAAGACTGTTGAATATTTTGGCAAAACATTTATCTTGACACAACCATTTGTTACCAGACCCTACTTCACATATTGAACACCACCTGTGACATTGGCCGTCAAGGTAGCTCCCCGAGTTTGAAGCATGACACGCCATCCTAGTATGACCCTTTTGCTTGAGATAAGTAAGACATTGTTACCTATATTAGCATTAGCGATAAATGATGTCATCAATTATAAGCATGATGGAGTTACATCCGCGACACATAAAAAGTATATTATTTGTACAGGTTGCCAATTCTAATAAAAGGTCTTTTAATGGATACCATTTTTATCGAGAAGTATCTTTATCACATTATTAGGATTCCATTACAGTAATTCAGGATATATATGAATAAAAAGGCACATGTCATAAGCCGTAATGCCCATAATTTTCTGAATTGCAATAAGATTAACAAGACGGGTCTTTGTGTACACTTTGAACAAAATTTACCAACCATTTGTAAATTTTCTTCTAAAAACCATGGACATATGTTGTCAACTGATTGAAACTTTCATTTGGTAAAGACGTCATCGTAAGTGCTAAACATCACATAACGAATAATTGTACTTTACTTTTTATCGTCAACCTTCTGATCATCAAAATGTGGCCTTGAGACTGATATGTATAGCATTACGTTCCATAATAAATAATTCGAAGTTTTATCACTTGATGTACCTTTAAAATACAATACGCAGCTATAACTGCAATTCTACACGATCTTATGAATAACGGGGTAGCCATTGCAATATTACAAAAGATTGATGGATTGTTGTTAATATGTTAGTTGACATAATACTTGCGTGATGTTTTTCGGAACAAGTAACGCTCTGATAGTTTGTATTCTTTACTATGGATTTTCACATGTCGAAAATCATTAATTTTTCCATGCCTAAAGAAATATTAAGCAATGGCAATAACGATGAAGAAGGCAAAGTATGGGGTTCCAGCAAATAATGCATGGATATGTCATATATATGACAATGATTATAATACATAACCAAAATCACAAACGTTTGAGAAAATATGTGTTGAAATGGTGCATACAATATATACCTTGTTTATATTTCAGCGGCCTTTATGTATGGCTTAAGATAGGCTTTCATGTCCTCTTGAACTGGGAAATTGTTAAACCAGTATTCCCGTTCATTATGATCTAAGCTGTCTGCGATAAGAACGACTGCTTTCCAGTGAAGAAGTACACCTTGTGAGTTGGCGGGTTCCAGAGATAATTGGTCATGGATAGAGACATATAGGAATCTGCAGAATTCTTGCATTGTCTGTTCATGTTAGGATTCTAATGAAGATGACTTACTCATCTAAGATTGCTGGCCTACCAAAAAGCAATATGGCTGCCTGATTCAAAGCTTTCCTCCTTCCCCGCAGCACACGTCAGGTTGAAGTCTTTCATTGAACATTCCTGGGACATTGTGCTTGGAAACATGAATCTTCATGAGTTGGCTGGTCCTGTAAAATCTGGTTCCCAGCATTTAGCAGTTCACGCTAGTCCACTTCTACTTCCTCCACCCCTCGCTATTTTAACCTGGCGTAAAAATCAACCGTTTTCTATTTCTTCAGGACAGTTGCTGAAATGATCAGTGTCTGTAGACTTATAGAGGAAGAACGTTATCCTGAAATGTGTGGAAATTCTACAGTTGTACCCGTTCCTATGGTGACAGGACGCTCCAAGCATTTTAGTGCCACCGATGATGTCTTCTTAGCTGCAGGTTTGGACGATGTTTTGTCCCCGCTTGCGCTGGAAATTAACACCTGATTGGCTTTAGCTTAAGACCTGTTAGAATGCCTTTTGTTCCCGTTTGCACTGGAACTATACACCTGCTGGTCTTTAGTTCGAGACCATTCAGGGTGACTGGTGCTAGAAGCCATGTCTCCCTGGTGGGCTTTTGAACGGTCCTGACAGTTCAGTGAGTGTTTCCTTCTGTCAAGTGTTTCTGTTCTTGCAGATTACTCTATATGATGTCAGCTAGAAACCCTTTGCTGGACATCCTTGTCTGTTCTGTTGAAAGTTGTATCCTCCTTGGAATCTTTGGATGGCTCTCTGAAAGGGGTTTTGATTGAAGAAATCTTTGCAGCTTGCTGTTTTATACGTGGCGACCTCCTAGGGCTCTCTGAAATAATATTTCCTGTCTGACCTGGTGTGAGGCCTCACTCCATATTCTCGATAATAGATTTCTGTTTTGGGAAATGAGGTGGTTTTAGAAGTTTCTCATCGTCTATCAAGTCCAATACTTCGCCAACAGTTTCCTCCTCAGATACTTTTTTAAAGAGCTTTTCTGGGTTCTTTATGTAACATTTCCTGTCCCTCTCTTGATCGTAGTCATTTGAAACTTTGAAAGAGATTTGAGATTCCAAACGTTTTTGCTTATCCAGTCTCTATCAGAAATCTTGAAACTTTCTTTGGACTTAGCAGTATCTTTTACCAAACAAATGCTTGTTTTTGTTACGTTAGGCCTATACTTGATCTTAGCTATGTGGCTAATATGACGTATGGTTTCGAGAAGCTGCTTGAACTGTTTCTCCGCCTATGTACCGTGGACATCAAGATAATTGTTCCACAAAGCTGCGTGCTATTTATTGAATGTTATGGTCCCATTTGTCTTGCGACTTCCAATGAAACATCTGACGGCATTCAGTAGCGTTTCATAAAATTTTTCACCTTGAACATTGCTCGACGGCCGCTATTGTGTAGTTCTGTCTTTAGGAATGTGATGAATGTGTAATGCTTTATACAGAGCTTCAAACAGCTGACTTTCGTCTGTGAAAACGGACATTCATAACGACTGAAAAACTCGTAAATGGCAGTTTTTGCAGTCACCTCAGTTTTCTGCGATGGTAACAGTACATAGTCTTCCCACTTCGTAAACTAATCTACCATCATCATGCAGTACTGGTTTCTTTGCGATGTCTTTGGCAACTGACCAATGGAATTTATATGCACACGTTCGATGGTTACTCCCGCCTGATACTGTTCACGGAGCTCTACCTAATCTTCCCTTCTTCTTATTTTGATTAAACACAGCACATGCTTTTGGACATGGCCAGAAATAGAATTCCCTCTTATGGCTCTTTCTTATCTTAAAACCAACCAAGGACAATGATTAAGTCTTTGTCTTCCGCTTGTTCTTGTTGCAGGTCATCGAAAGTGAATCTCGAACACAAATTTGTGCTGTGTATCAAAATCTCGCACAGTTGTCTCCAATCATGCAGTTACAAAGCTGCTTTCTTTTTGCACAGCGTGACTATGTCGAAATATGAGCCACTTTCGCATAGACTTGTAGCAGCCGCTGTGAGTATGCTGTTCAAGAGAGTCATGCCGTCCTCTATACTAATACTGTCTAGAAGATCTGTACTGGTACAATTACCCAGAGAATTCTGTTGAACTGTGTGTGCTCGTCCCTTTTCTGTACTCGAATGGACATTTTTAGTTATCGCTCAAATTTAGCTCGTTGTCCGTCAGCCCTGATGCTATAATGACAAACACCGCATGGCAAAATTGCATGCCAAATGCCAGCTCTCAATTATCTGCACGGCGTCAAAGTTTCAGCAATTCCTGTCATCCGAGTCCGCATTACCTTTCTTTGCCATAACCCGATTTACAACCATGTTGTATTGAAAAATCTCCTCGATCCAGCGCGCCAGCTGATCCTGCGGCTCTTTAAACTTTAATAACCAAGTCAAACTTGAATGACCAGTTTTCACCGTAAAATCTCTTCCTAGAAAGTAGTGTCTAAAGTGTCTAGTGAACCGTACAATACTCAGGAGTTCTTTTTAGGTGCTGCAGTAATTTGTATGCTCTAGAGTCGAGCTGAAACTGTATACGCAATGATGTTTTCTATCCCATTCTGTACCTGCAGAAGTTCTGCACCTATAGCCGAATCTGAAGCTTGCAAATCCAATATTAATTTGATCGCTATAATTTGATAAAGCCGAATCCAGTATCAGCGGAACTTTATTGTTAGGTAAAGCTTAAACTGGCGGAGAAGTTATAATTTTCTTTATTGCATCAAATGCTTCTTGTTCCCTCATGCTCAACTTGAAATGATTTTGCCGGTTAGAATATACAATGGTAATGCTAGACCAGCAACATCGTTTACAAAGGTTCTATGATGGTTTGCTAAACTTAGAGATCTGTCAACATCCTTCTTTGAACTCAGCTGACTACTATGTGAACTTCTCCCGATGCAATGGTCAATGGAAATCCAGTGACCATTCTTATAAGAAATTCAACTTGTTTTTGACAAACGTGCATTTTCCTGGCTTGAGCTTCATCCGATGCTTTCGAAACCTTTAAACAGTATCGGCTACTTTATTTAAAAGGTCCTAAGTACTATTCCCCGTCACCAGGATATCGTCCAAGAAGGCCAATACTATGCCACGTTAAACCCCGTAATACTAAATTCATTATAAGTGAAAATGTTGTTTGTGCATTGGGTAGACCAAAACCCATTCGAACATACTCGTAGAGTCCGTACTTTGTAAGAAAAACAGTTTTCTTTCCATCTTCTTCATTAATTCGAACTTGCCAGTAAGCTGAATTGGCATCTAGTTTAGAAAAGCAGATACTACCAGCCAATGTATCCCAGCAATCTTCCACCAATGGCAAAGAAAAGGTATTCCTAACCGTATCATTATTCAGTGCTCTGTAGTCGTCACAACGGCTCTGTGAACCGTCACGCTTCCTGTTCAGAACTGATGTGAACGCCCATATTCTGAGATGCCCTTCTTCTTCTCCTACAAAGCCAACTGGGATTCGTCGCATACGTTGTTCGATTTGATTTGCTTCTCCGTTGTCTACCGTATTTTAGATTGCAGTCAAATTATCCAGGTCAAGATCTCCTTTTGCAAATACGTCTTTATAGACACTTAAGAGTTGGGCTAATTTCTCACTTTGCTCTATGGTAAGATGTTCAAAAGAATACCTATATAGAACTTGTAGATGATCTGGCACCTTCTCCGTTACTCGATACATTTTTAATTTTGAAGATCTTATTTTGAGTGTACTTATTTTTGGTGCAATCTCTTTTTAGTTTTAGATGTGGTTTTATAGTGTCTGTTTGTTGTACAGTTATGCATTATGTTCATTCCCTTCTGGAAACAGTTGTCGTCTTTGTAACTAGAAGTCACTTCGGAGTACTGGTCATCGGGGTTTTCCAATATTTTCTGTTTTTTTCTTATTCACTAGCTATCACTGTGCCCTTCAGGAGACTCTCATTTGATAGACTAGACAGACGACTGGTTCTGATTTGGATGGTCTCAAACTCCAATGCATTAGTATACCTAGTTTGTTCATCACATCATCTGGCTCCATAGGGTAATCATCCAGTTGTACAGTCAAGTACACACATGAAATCCGGCTTGACCTTGGTGTATGCCGACTACTTCTTCGGCATTTGCTTCTTGGACCAGTTTGGTTACTTCTGCATGTTTTATATGACTGACTGACTTATACACCTTCAGTTTGTTGAATCTTTTTTGACATCTTGCTGTGTAGAAGTCTTGCTGCTGTATAAATCCCTTACACAGGACTGGACTTCTCTTCTATCAGGGTCTTGATGTCTATATAAACTAGAAGTTGTAGACTTGATAATACCACCTGTATTCCTTTTATCCTTTTAATGCAGATTATCATATGCGTCGCTCTCTTTCACCGTAGCTAAAAGTCACTTCAACGCGACTCTCATTGCCTTTTCTGTATGCTAGAACGGTTAGTCTTTTCGTCCAGCCCTTGGGTGTTTAATTAATCCCCATCTGTCTTTTTCTTAGGTTTGGTTTGGTTTGATCACAGCCTAATGGCCGTTTTAACACTCCGGTATAGGCTAAACTTCTTCTCCGGTAGAAACACTTAAGAACGCACAGGTATACGTAAACTGAAATCGGCTGTGTTTGTATCACATTTAATTAAATCATTTGGATGATCTTACAATGACTCCTTGTATCGGCGACAATCTTTCTTAAAATGGTCAAAACATCTGCAGAAGAAGGATTGAGTGTCTGCATTTTTCTTTGCGATTTAATATTTGGGTGTCGACGTCTGCTGAAACTTAGATATCTGTGGTAAGGCCTTATGTATCAACTGCTCAAACCTGGCTCCAGATGGAGCATTATCTCAGTTATGCCTTCTTTTTCTGCTACCATCGACTGCTTCAGAAATATATTGATGTTGTTTTATGGCATGAAGTGCTTCTTGCATATGTTTTGGTTTATTGAAGCATGCATGTTAACGGCTTCTTAATCAATACATCCCTGGGAAACCTTGCAATAGCTTCTTGCATCCTATGACTGGTGGACATCGTCAGTATTGTATCAGCCAATTCTTCTGAGCATTTATCTTTTGTTTGTCTGCCTGCTGGAACTTTATACGCGAGGTTTCGGTAGGATCTTGGTTACCGATTCCATTTTCCAGTTGCTTCATTATTTGTTTATAGGAATTGAAATTACTCGATTTCGATTTGATTGTAAAGAATTCAAATGTATTCCTTGGAAAGCTCCAAGTAAGGTAGTCTCGACATTTACTGTATGTCCAGTCCATTACAGTTATGTAGCTTCAGTATGTTGTTGAAAAGACAGCCTACAGGTCTTTACATCATATCGCAGATTATTTGGGAGCTTTCTTGTATCTTCATTCATTGAAGATGTATTATCATTAGCATCAGATGTAGATTCATCAGAACTTGAACGACCATATATTCTAGTGCGGCTATGATGTTTAGATGTGGTCTTAATATGGCTGTGGACTGTATCTGGCTCTTAAAATTATTAAGCAGGTTTTTTGAAAAAAAACTACTTATTAGAATGGCGATGTCGTATGTCGGGCGGGCGGGCGGGCGGGTGGGCGGGCGTCAAACATTAGTTTCCGTTGGTTAACTTTAGTTAGGAGTGACCAATTGCAATGAAACTTGGTGTGTAGGTAGCTTGTGTGGAGGCGCCGCTTGTGATTGCATTTTGGGTCACTAGGGTCAAGGTCAAGGTCACTGTTACTAAAAATAGAAAAACGGTTTCCGCTCAATAACTCGAGCTAGGAGTGACCAATTACAATGAAACTTGGTCTGTAGGTAGATTGCGTGGAGACGCCGCTTGGGATTGTATTTGGGGTCACTAGGGTCAAGGTCAAGGTCACAGTTACTAAAAATAGAAAAATGGTTTCCGCTTAATAAATCAAGTTAGGAGCGACCAATTACAATGAAACTTGGTCTGTAGGTAGCTTGCGTGGAGATGCCGCTTGGGATTGCATTTGGGGTCACTAGGGTTAAGGTCAAGGTCACTGTAACTAAAAATAGAAAAATAGTTTCTGCTCAATAACTCAAGTTAGGAGTGACTTATTGCAATCAAACGCAGTGTGTAGGTAGCTTGTGTAGAGAGGAAGCTTGGGATTGCATTAGGGGTCACTTGGTTCAAGGTCAAGGGCACTGTAACTAAAATAGAAAAATGGTTTCAACTCAATAACTTGAATTAGAAGTGACCAATTGTAATGAAACTTGGTGTGTAGGTAGCTTGCGTGGAGATGAAGTTTTTGTTCACTTTGGTCAAGGTCACTAGGGTCAAGGTCAAAAAAACAAAAATAATATCAAACAGGGAACGCCACGCACCAAAAACGCAGCCTCCCCAAAACGAACCCCACACCACCCAGAAGCGCACACCACCAACACACACACACGCGCGCACACGCACACACAAACGACACACACACACACAATCATGCACACACACACACACACACCACCAACACACACTAGCACACAAAGCAAACACACGAGGACAAAACGAACAATTAAAGGAACACAGTGGGGCACCGCCTTGGAACGGTCAGTGGCAAAAACACCACTGGGGAGCTTAAACCGGTTTATGGTGCGCACCCAACCTCACTCTTACCCCCACCATGTTCCAAAGTCACAGGACAGTGTAAATAAAAGTAATCCCTGCTAGGTGAATCTCTAACACACGCAATGGAAACAAAAGGCATGGTATGTAAAACACAAAAATGCTCGTGTATAAATATATAAAAAGCAAACCTTGAGAACCAAAAAACGTATGTACTCAATGTCTTTGCAGAAGGCAGAGCACCAAGAGAAACACCCTTAAGGGCCCGACGAAACAGGCCAGAGGACAGAAATCAAAACAGTTTCGTCCCAGTGGGATTTAAAAACTGCCCATCACAGAGTCCTCCCCCTCTTCCGTCAGACACAATCAAAGAGGGAAGCATAGCGTCCAACTGTAAACGGGTTGAACACCAAACATGCGGTGTGTCTCAAAACAGTTGGGTCGTAACCTCTTTTAACAAAACGTTTTATAATTTTAGCAAATACAGTTGGAAAATTGCCATGACCCAAAATCTTACGAAGTTTGTAAACCACATCCCCATAAAAATCGGGTTTTGAAATACCTTCTCGCAGAAGAGTCTTTAGATTACTATTGAATTTCAAAACCAAATCAGAATTACGATAGTAAAATTTAGCAACATATTTACGCAATTTGTAATAACGGTAGCCCTGTTGAAGAAGTTTATTTGTAATATATTGATTACGTTCATTGAAATCCTCAACATAACTACACGCTCTGGCAAACCGAATTAACTGAGAAATGTATACCCCATAAGATGTAGCATGAGGTACATCCCCATCCAAATGGGGGAAATTTACAATACTAAAATTAAAATCATCCCTCTTGTCATAAATTTTGGTATGTATAATATTGTTATAAATAGAGAGATGTAAATCTAAAAATGAAGCACCAGTATCCAAATTGTTAGTTTTAATTAACTGGAGTTCCCGGGGATAAATAGTGTCCACCAATTGACCAAAAAACGGGTTATCCATATTAAGAATATCATCCAGATAGCGTGATGTATTATTAAAAGCAGTGATAATGTCTGCCTGCGTGTCTGGAGAAAGACTCAACATAAAGTCTCTTTCATAACAATATAAAAACAAATCTGCGACAAGGGGTGCACAATTTGTTCCCATGGGAATACCGATTACTTGTCTGAAAACTGCATTCCCAAACCTTATATAAATGTTGTTCAATAAAAAGGAAAGGGCTTTACAAACTTCGTCACAGGTCCACATAGTATAATGTTTAACAATACAGCTAGTAAAAAAAGCTTTATCGAAATTGCAGGCGAGAAATGTAACATTCTCCCTGGCAAAAGTCTTTTGAATTAGGGCAGTTAGCTTGTCATTTATCAAATTATGTGGTAAAGTGGTATACAGAGTAGAAAAATCGTATGTACTGACTGAATTTACTTTGTAATTATTAACTTTAAACTTATCCAGGATTTCGCCAGAATTTTTGATCGACCAAAATAAATGTTTACCAGAGTTTTCGTATACTTTATCACAATATCTTTTCACGTGGGCTTTTATAGCAGTTAGGCAAGATGTTAATAGTTTTGAAATATTTGTAGTGGTACAAGAGCTTGAATTAGCGATGAAACGAGCTTTATATGGTTGTTTATGTAATTTAGGAATCCAGTACATAGTAGGAAGTTTAATATGTTGATCATCTATACGAACTTTCAAATTAGAAACTTCACTGATGTGATCAGTGACCACATTTTGTTCATCGGAAGGACTCAATATATAAGCTTTAGTGCTATTTAGTTCGTTTTGTAAAACATTAATATAATGTAGGCGTCAAATGATGATAATATTGTTGGCCGCCTTGTCTGCTGGAACTAAGACATACTTAGAATGAAATTCTTGGATTTCCTTTTTCAGATGTCTTAAAGTAAACTTGGGTTTTGATGGAAGTAGGTGTTCATTTGTTTGGTAAAATTTTATACGAGAATCGACAATGTTAAAAATACTTCGTTTCCAAGACGTTAATGCATTTGGGTCAGCATTCTCACGACGACACCATTTAACACAAAAAGTTTCGATGGATTCCGCAATATGACCACGACAAGCATGAAAATCAATAGTAGAAGGAATTCTGTATTTTGGTCCTTTAAAGAATAAATTACGAATACGCTTGTCTTTAATAATATCAAAATTACCAGTGATGACATGACCGGCATCTGAATAGCAAAATTTCGGGTTTTTACATTCGCAGTAAGAAGGGGTATTTGTTTGAACATCTAGGTCGGAAACAATTTTATTGTAATTGAATATAACATTTCTAACAGGTGTTTTATATTTATAACAGATAATAGGAACTTCGGAGTTTCGGAAATACTTAGGCACAGAATCAATGACACGTCTATCACGAAATATACTGGGTATATCGATGAAGTCAATACCTTTATTAATGAAATGAATTTTAAGAAAATGTCTATCATGATCAGATTGAGTGTCAATATGTGGACGGAGAACGTGTTGTGTGTAATGTTGGATAAGATATGACACAGTGTAAAACGGATCTGTTTGAATAACGTACTGGTCCGCTTCCTCGTCTAGTTTTTTAAGAGACTGAATAGATAAAGATGTGAGACGAGAAAGCATTGAATGTCTACCAGAGTTTGAAAGAATTATATCGAGGTCTGCAACAGAAATATTGACTTTTGATTTGCGCTTAATATTACCATTGCGTCTAATTCCATGAGACCTAGATTTACGTTTCCTAATATTCAAAATTGAAAATATATCGATATCAGGGTTTTTAGAGATATTACCTTTTTGATAAATATTATCATTTAAGCCCAACGGAAACGGTGACTGTAAATTTTTAATCCATTTGAATTCTGCTAAATGTCTGGCTTTGATTTTAAAACTAGATGTACAATTTATATCATAGACGATTTGCTCTACTGGCTGAATGGTTACCTGATCAATTGTATGGCCAGATTTACGAAAGTGTTGATATAAAAATGTAGTGAACTTCTTTCGACTTCGCATTTTGTAAGAATGCTCGCGGAAACGAATTTTTAAAGATCGCCCAGTTTGCCCAACATACTGAATACCACAATTGGGTGCGTTTCAAGTCAGTACATAAATCATGTGGGACGCATTTCAATCAACGTCAGAGTTAAGTACCACATTAAAAGTTCTGCCGTTAACATTTGAGGTAATTGTAGACCTGTGCGATAAATGATTGCAACAACCGCACCTCTTAGCATTGCACTTGTTAATAGAACGGTACCCTCTACATCTCTGCGGAAAATTTGTATGTTTTATTTTATATTTCTTCAGTATAGTAGAAGTTAAAGGTGATAGACGAATACGTAGATTATTACGAAAAACAGCTTTTAGATTTTTATTTATTTTTAGTTTTTAGATTGTTTTAAGCAAAAAAAAATTTTTTTGGGGTCAATGTCACTAGGGTCAAGGTCAAGGTGACTGTTACTGAAAATAGATTTTTATTTATTTTTAGTTTTTAGATTGTTTTAAGCAAAAAAATTTTTTTTGGGTCAAGGTCACTTGGCTCTTGGTCAAGGTCAGTGTTACTAAAATAGATTTTTATTAATTTTTAGTATTTTGATTGTTTTAAGCAAAAAAATTTTTTTTCCGGGTCAAGGTCACTAGGGTCAAGGTCAAGGTCACTGTTACTAAAAATAGATTTTTATTTATTTTTAGTTTTTAGATTGTTTTAAGCAAAAAAAATTTTTTTTGGGTCAAGGTCACTTGGCTCAAGGTCAAGGTCACTGTTACTAAAATAGATTTTTATTTATTTTTAGTATTTTGATTGTTTTAAGCAAAAAATTTTTTTTTCGGGGTCAAGGTCACTAGGGTCAAGGTCAAGGTCACTGTTATTAAAAATAGATTTTTATTTATTTTTAGTTTTTTTGATTGTTTTAAGCAAAAAAAAAATTTGGGGGGTCAAGGTCATTTCGATCAAGGTCAAGGTCACTGTTACTGAAAATAGATTTTTATTTATTTTTAGTTTTTAGATTGTTTTAAGCTAAAAAAATTTTTTTTCGGACAAGGTCACTTGGCTCAAGGTCAAGGTCACTGTTTCTAAAATAGATTTTTATTTATTTTTAGTATTTTGATTGTTTTAAGCAAAAAAATTTTTTTCGGGGTCAAGGTCACTATGGTCAAGGTCAAGGTCACTGTTACTAAAAGTAGATTTTTATTTATTTTTAGTTTTTTCATTGTTTTAAGCAAAAAAAAATTTGGGGGTCAAGGTCACTTGGATCAAGGTCAAGGTCACTGTTACTAAAAATAGATTTTTATTTATTTTTAGTTTTTTTATTGTTTTAAGCAAAAAAAAATTGGGGGGTCAAGGTCACTAGGGTCAAGGTCAGTGTTACTAAAAATAGATTTTTATTTATTTTTAGTTTTTTTATTGTTTTAAGCAAAAAAAAATTGGGGGGTCAAGGTCACTAGGGTCAAGGTCAGTGTTACTAAAAATAGATTTTTAGTTTTTTGATTGTTTTAAGCAAAAAAAAATTGCGGGGGTCAAGGTCACTAGCGTCAAGGTCACTGTTACTAAAAATAGATTTTTATTTATTTTTAGTTTTTAGATTGTTTTAAGCAAAAACAAATGGGGGGTCAAGGTCACTAAGGTCAAGGTCACTGTTACTATAAATGTAAAAAAAAAATTAATTTTTAAATTGTAGCGAAAAAAAATTTGGGCCCAAGGTCACAAGGGTCAAGGTCAAGGGCACTGTTACTAAGATAGGGAGGAGTCAAGATGACTGTTTTTTTTTAATTCTAAAATTTCTACAGGCGCTGTTTAAACCTGCTTTGGCGGCATTGCCGCGTCTTCTTGTTTTATTTTTATGCCGAGTAAACTCTTTTCTATATCCACGAGACTGTTTGGAACTTGAACGACAGGAACTGTTTGATCTTGATTGTCGGTGTATAAAATACGACCTTGATTTATGTCTACATCTGTTGTATGCTTAAGAATTTGTTCCACGGCATTACATTTCTTGAAGATGGTTTGTACTTCACCGATGAATCGTTAACTAGCAGGTAATGATCAAACAGCAATAAATCTTGATCTGTAGTAACAGACACTTTGGATGTTTTAGATGGATATGACCTTGAAGTACATGTAGACGTCTTGGAACCAAGATTTACTATCTAGAAGTAGGAACTCTGAAGTACTATCAATTACAGTCAAGTGTACATCATTATTAGTTTCACTGTTTGAAACATCAGGTAGTGCAGAAATTAACACAACCAGATCTGTTTTGGTCATTCCCTGGTTTAAGACAAGGAGCTAATTTACAACATCTTCCGCGTGAGGTTGAAAAGTATGTGTTACCCCAATCTTTGCAATCTATGGTGTTTGTAAATCATTCAATGTTGATATTGATAACATAGGTAATGCAATAGTTATACTATCCATCAATGATATATATGTCGGGATACCTGTACTTGTAGTTGTTGTTGTAACTGTTGATGATACAAGTTTACTAATTGTTGTGCCGGGTGTAGCTCCTAAAGCAAGTTTTGTAATAACCAGTTTTCTTGGTTGTTTTGAACTGTGCACTTGTAGATGCTACAACTGGTACTGAGTGTATTCCTGTAGTGGTCACCGGTTTGCTCATCACAATTGTTGAACTGGTGGTTACTACTGTAGATGATACAGTGGTACCAGCAGCAGCTAATGGTGATGTTGTGGTAACAACTGTATTTATTGATGACGCTGATTGCCTCTTCCTAGGATTCGGATATGCAAATTCGATGACACCTATTATGTGTTTTGCTGCATGTCTCGGTAAAATAATAGCAATATCTTATGTACGCTGCCATACATCTGTCTGAACTTTAATATCAGGTCAGCTCTTATAGGTCCTGTGCCCGGTATGGTCTGCAATTCTTCTTTAGTGGCTTTATTCATGTTGACCGACACGTTTGTCAAGTCACACAGGCTAGGTGTACAACTTTCCTATTATGTTTCGATACTGTTGATCTCTGTCTAAAAATAATCTGCATATAGGTACCTGAAAAGGGAAGGGGCAGAAACAGGCTTTATTAAATATTTTTAGCAATTAATTTACCTGCGTGCAATTGTACTGTAAACTGTGACCCCAAGAAACTTTATTTTAATTTCGGCAATTCATATTTCGAGCTAGAAGCCCATTGCAGTCCGTACGCCTCAAAGCAATACTTTAGATTAAGGTCGCGAAAAGTGTTGATCGGTCGTTACTAGCCGTCTACGCAGTAAAGCTTGTCCGCTTTCTGTCTAGTTTAAATTATCGTCGCCATTGAAGTACTCCGTGCTTAACCTTATCGAAAACACGAAAAGGAAGTTGGAAGGTCGACAAGTTACAAAAAGTATGTGTTTTGTGTTCTGTTTCCTTCTCAGAACTGGCTGTCAGAGCTGTCAATCCAGGCTCTCAGGATTCCCGCCAAGCTGACGTACTTTCGCGACAGGTTACACAGCACTATTATAAATATTTACCATCACAACAGTGTCTTAAACAATTGTATGCCGATTTATCACTTGATGGACCTGAAAACAGTAAGACTCTCGAATATTTCTTATTTTGAATTTTCGAGGCGAAGTATGCTGTTTTAGGAAAAAAATACATAAGCATCATATATGTATGACAATGCTCATAATACTCGGCCATAATACTTGCATAGACTACAATTCTACACAATCCTATGAATTATGGGGTATCCATTAAAATACTACAGGAGATTGATGAATTATTGTTAATATCTTAGTTGACATAATACTTACGTGAACTATTTGGAAACATGTAACGCTGTGATAATGTAGCTTGCATTTTCCACTATGGATGTAAAGCATGAGGATCTTTGCACATATCAATAATCATAAACTCTTTTTTTAATGCCAAGAGAGATGACAATAACGAGTCTTTGTTACCTGTAATAAAAACATGCACATATCTTTGAGAAACTCCATTTAAATATTTGAGAAATTATATTAATCAAATAATGAATAGTAAAAAAAAGGGAGAAAAGCAATTATTTGTTAACTCAATTATAGACGTTACTGACAACTAAGGAAATCTTTCTTCTAACTGTCGATGTTATTATACGCCTATTATTATTTTAGTAACATTGAGGATGAATCACTTTCCTAAACCAATGTTTTGACGTTGTTTTCCCGTTTTTTAATCTCATATAACATCTATCTTTGTCAAAAATTCCTCAAACTTTCTAAAACCGTAGAGATTGAACCAGGCCGATTCATTTGTACCTGTATCAAATTTAATACTTGAACATGCGAGTGAAATCGTTAGTCTCTTAAACAATTGTATACTGTTTTATCACTTGATGTAGCTGAAAATATTAAGATTCAACAATATTTCGTTTTGTTATTTATGGAGGCGAAGTATGGGGTTCCAGCAAAGAAAAACATTAGGACATATTATATATATGACAATCATCATCATAGAGAACCAAATAAACAATGTTTTAAGAAAATATGTGCTGAAATGGTACATGCTATATACACCTTGTTTATATGTCATCGGCCATGATACTTAGAATATCGAAATACGTATGGCCTGAGATTGGTGAGACATTTCTACCTATATTAGCTTTTATTGTTTAAATATTGACTTGACAGCATTTCCTTAAAAACATATGGATGGCAAAATAGCCATGCAACACAAAGTACTGGACCATAATGACTAGATAAGACAAGGAAATAATCAAAGCTTAATAGAAATCCATCAAGAGGATAGGGAGATATTGTTACATGACTGTTGACCTTAATAACAACAGTAAACTTGACCATTTGAATCATGATGAGATAAACGTTTGACACATGTTTGATGATAAAGAAATAAAAGGAAATAAAGAGATTAAGACTGTTGAACATTTTGGCATAAGTTTGATTTTGACCCGAACTGTGACCTTGGCCATCTAGGTAGCTCTCCGAGTTTGAAGAATGGCACGCCTATCTCTTATGGACTTTAACTGTATGCATTGATATCATCAAGATATGAAAGAAGTAGTCGGGGCACAGACGAAAGTACATAACATTCTAATTACAGGTTGTCAGTCCTTAATGTGGCATTGACGTTCAAGGTAGCTCCCTGGATTTGATAAATTACACAACCTTATGATATGGGAAACAATTTCTTTATCGCTGGAGGAATTTTAAAATAATTTCCTGTAAAATGACTTGATGTATCATCACTTCAATTCTTAACTTCTGACTAGAAATATGGGATTTCCATTTAATATGTGTCTGAAAATACAAAAAAGAATGAATTGCGTAGGTCTACGACACTATTACTTAGAATTTAATGAAAGGCAATATAACTTAGCAGGGTGATTTGTTTGCTAACTTTATCAATAAACCTTACTTAACATTGAGAAATTATGTCTGCTAATGATTGATGCTGATATCAAGCACATTCTGTTATTACTTTCCGAAACAAATAAATAGGTCAGTACTATCATACAATTGATATTTTGTCCAATTCAGTAAGTAGAAAGATTGATGTTTGGGAGGATGAAAAAAGATGTGAATGGATTCCCGTTACTCGTGGCTGGTCTATAATATGTCTGTAGCTAATTTTGTCTAACCACATAATCGATAATAAGTATGCAACTTACAGAACTTTGTGACTTATGCAACGTTTCATCCTTGTGAGATAAGTAGTATAGACATTGGGAGTTTTCCCCAGAAACAAAAGCAATCGAACTATTCGACATATTGTTGAACTGTGTTGAAATTCAGCCAGTTGTTCTATAGTCCATTCATAACATTCCTGCTACAATGACCGTAACTAGTAAAACGATTTAAGCTTTTTAGCATTTTGATTACCATAATGACATACTCCGGAGTTCTAGCTGAATGGCTGGCTTAGGCACTTCCTAATTGTACATGAGTGATTTACTGACTCTTTCTGATTGACGAATCAACAGCACGATTGAGTGTCGACTGATTAAAGTGACTGATTGCAAATGTCTGACTAAGTACGTCCAGTTTGGTGTGAATCCCACACTGACTTACTTTGATTTACTACAACAATGCATAGTTAACTGACTGACTAAATGACGGACTACTACAGAATGGCAAGCAGTCTCAGACTGAATACTTACTCTGACTGCTATGAAGTCCTCTATATTTGGGTACCACAGAAATGACAGAAGAGAACTGCCGTGCTGACTTTTACTGACATTTATAAACAAGCTTACTTTTTTGCAATATGACTCTAATTGACTGACTTAATACTCACTGACTTTGGCTTATGCATTAAACTGTAATAAAGAATATTTAGCTCACTGAGACAAACCATTTGAGAGACAGAACATCGTATTTGATAACACGTACACTGAACACTGGGTTTGAATGATTCACTGAATGTGTCTAGTTGTCTGACAAATAAGGTTAAAGAGGCATTATTGTTCCTTGTTGAGGCTAGAATGACATTTCATTAGCAGGCAGTAATGACTGTAAGTGATACCTGCATCGTTTAGTCAAAGGAGTTATTATAATGATCTGCTATTAGTCAGCAATAGGTACACTTTGTGCTGATATACAGGTATTAGGTTTTATTGTATCACATACAGGTATTAGGTTTTATTGTATTTTTTACAGTATAATTGTTGGTTTTTTTTCCATATACGATGAATTGTTTTAAACTTGTACAAATACTTATTAAGTTTTAAAACATAAATTTAAAAAAGAAATTGCCAGTTGACAAAAGACAAACCAATTCTAACATGGTGACTCAAGTATTCCCCCTTTCAAACTTACTTTGCGGGTTGGTTTTGGATAGACTAGTTACTAGTCTGATAAAAATTATGTTTTTTCAATATACTATATTTCATGCACTATTTCCAGTCTATTTTATATGATTTTGCTTTGTACACTGGGGCAGTTTTATCAGACTAGTAAAAGGCGAAATGGCCAGAGTAGCATGATTGACACTTAACAGCTATAAAATAAACCATGGCTAATTACTCTGATTCCTGATAACATCTTGTTGTCAGTAATTCACTTGTATAACTGCTGTGAAGTCATTTATCAAGATGCAGAATGAACTTCACAAATGTTCTCTGGTGAGATATTGTATAATATTCTAGGAAGATTGTAAGGCCTACTCTAAAATTTAAGGATTATGCTTCTTACAGTTCACCACGGAAGTATAATGTATGTGGGCCAATTTCAAAATTCACAGGTTTTTTGTCCTTGGATGGTTATTTAAGAAATAATAAATGTGTCCCTGTATTTTATCGTTTAATAAAATACAGTCAGTCATTCGGATGCGAAAAATTAAATCACTCGTGCTACGCACTCGTGATTTAATTACTACGCATTCGAATTCCTGACTGTATTTTATTAAACGATAAAAAAACAGAGATGCATTTATTATTTCGATTCTAACACGAAATAGTCTTTGAAAAATACCACGAACTATGTTCGACGCGTAGCAACATTCCCTAGTAACTTACAAGCACGGAATGCGATTGGACGCTTTCGATATTTACCCCTCGTTTTGCCCGTGGAAAACATGATCTGTATTTTATCGTTAAATAATGTATAGCTTCTTTCCCTCTATATCTACGACAAGTTGCGGATCGTGTTAGAATTGAAAATAAAGTATAAGAGAACTGATTATTAAAAGTCTAATGAGTTAATATCAATGAAGTGTTGTTATCAAATATCAAAACACAACCTTTAATAAAAGTTTATAGTATTTTTTACACTTTGTGAAGCCAAAACTTCAAAATTCTTCTGTCATAGTGCTTAGGTGTCTGTCCCGTTTTGAACAGCAATTATCAATAATTCAATCAACTTATGTAATACTTTTAATTCACCATTATTTCGTATTTATTTTTTCTTAAAAATTGGAAATCTTATTTTATCAAATATTGAAAATTGTATAACAGTGAAGATATTTTTTTAGTCTTGCAACAAGTATATGTTTCTGTGCTGTATCAAAAATTTTGTCAGTTGGTACTATTCTACATACCATGTGATTACTTTATTGGACAATGTTCCCTCTTCATCAATGTATTATGTTTATTGTAAAAATGTTCTGCAAAATATATTATACTCTACACGCTTTATTTTACATTTGATTTTCAGAAAACTTTAATTGATGATATTATTTGGAGTCTGCATGATCTGTATAGAAACTGGGCAATTTCCCCACTTCACCAGGTTATTGTCCAGTGCAGCAATACACGTCATCTTATTGTCAATACTCATAACAATTCTTGCACACACTTTGATATATTTGATAAATGTACATGTCTTTAAATATTACTATGTAAATCAGGAAGTTTTACTATGGTTAAAGTATCTTGCAGGCCAGGTTTGTTAGAAGATAACTATATCCAATGTAACATTAGCAGTTCAAAATGAAATCAGGATGTTTTGTGCAAAGACCCATAATTGTTAACACAAGTTTTAATTAATGTGAAGTGTTCTACAGTGCATTTTCATAAAACAAATACTGGCACACTTTATGCATAAGGCAACAAATGTAACCATGGAGTCAATTTTCTGAGGTGTTTTGAATCGCCTTTTACCAGGCCCTGAAATCGGCGCTGGATAGTAGACTGACTCTAGAACAAAACTGATAGATATTTATTAGTAAAAGATATATTTCAGGGCCTGGTAACCAGGCTAGGTATTGGGGTATAATAAGTTTGGTTTGTGACTGATGTTTTAATTCCAAAGATATAAACACAGCTTGGGTTCATGAACATTTAGATAGCATTTCTCCCTATTTAATTAATTTTATTTAACCATGCCAGTCCGGTTTGAACTGGCCGTTGAAGATTAGAATATAATATCCTGTTCACTTTTGAAAATTAAGATTTTTAAACTGATATATGTACACTTTACAAATTCGATGCTGAACACAATGTATCAAAGAGACATTTTAAATGGTGATTGGTTATTACTAATAGTTCGTTATATAAATACTTTTTCTGTCAGAACGATCATCGTCCGAGCTTTTGAACTATCTTTAGAAAAAAATTCTAAACGTGTGTGAAGTATTGATAGCGACGGCTTGACTGTGTTCCTTTAATTGTTCGTTTTGTCCTCGTGTGTTTGCTTTGTATGCTAGTGTGTGTTGGTAGTGTATATGTGTGTGTGTACATGATTGTGTGTGTCGTGTGCGTGTGCGTGTGTGTGTGTGTGTTGGTGGTGTGCACTTCTGGGTGCTGTGGGGTTCGTTTTGGGGAGGCTGCGTTTTTGGTACGTGGCATTGGTGGTTTGATATTATTTTTGTTTTGATTCTATTCTAAATTAGAATATAATGCCTACGATAGGTGATCATTACTGTAAAAGAACGAGAGTTATCATTCCTGTTCAAGTGAAGTAAAATGATATTGTTGGCGATAAGACATCAATCGAGGTTCCTATTATGATACATTTCTCTTGAACTGTGAATACGAACTTCTTGTGATTAACTGAGGATGACTGTACATAAAGTACATTTAAATGCTTTTCTATGATATTGACTATCTTATATCTGGCCGATATTGTCATCCTGAAATACTGGAAGAGTAGGCTAAGTTGCTACCTGAATAATGTGAAATTATTCAAAAGACCGACATTTAATTGTTGATTTTCATTTTTCTTAACATATCAAGGGGAGGAATTCTTGTTCATGGCTGACCATTCTGCAACGTGTAGTCATATTATTTAATTTTAAAAGTCTGTAAGTTTACAAATGTGTTATTATACCTGTCAATGCTGGAAAATGCGTGGACACTTTCTTTTATTGACATTTCTGATCAGAGTGTTACTTACAAGTCATTAAATATATTTTATATATTTAATGTTACAGTTGTAAGAATTGTCGGGTATGAACGTTCATTATTTGATATAGGTCATGATGCAGTTTTAAATGTCTCGTTGTGCCATGACATTAAGCTTGTTAATGTTTAAACCATTGTTTTGATATTATACAAGTTATATTGAACGGTGAGAATAGCCTTGTCATACTGACATCTTTATGATAATGTAGGTCCTATTTGGCTGATGAATTGTAATGAGCCACGTATTTACGCTCTTAGAAGAGAATGGAGTTTTGGTGGGAATTGAAATACGGAAGTGTTTTATGCGACAAGTATCTAAAGCTAAATTGGGAGCATGGCTAGCAAAACAGTCATTGATAAAGACCGTTATTGCTGACACCTTAACAACTAATAGATCTATCAATGATGTGCATTAAAACAATGTAACCATGTAATTTGGTAATTACATGTTTAACTAAGTAATTGAATTTTTTTTTCAGTAAAGCTCGTGTATAGATGTTTTAAATGCGTTCCTTGCATCCAAAGTATCATTCTTCCATAGAACATTTTCTTGTTTAATAAACAAGATAACATCGGCCACTCAGAATTTCGCTACATGTAGGGTCAATATGTGAGGAATTTACAGTAATTATACTTAAACGTAAAATAATGTGTGTACAGTAAGGAAACACTTTTTTATAATTAAGATATTTTGTTTATTTACACGTTCTCGAAAATTACTCTAAAATACGTTGAAAAAGTTGCATTTAATAATACGATAACATCTTTGTTTGATATTCTAAAGAATATCAAAACATTTTATTAAGGGGCTCAACTTGAAACGTTATGCTGATTTATTCACTCGTTCATATTGAAATAATGTCCGAGTTGAAATTTTAAGCCTTAGAATGTACGTATTCCATTCAATCATTCTATAACATGCTGGTTTAAAATATTCTAATTTCAAAAATTTGCCGTACAGAAGAAATGCTAGTCCGAAAAGAAAGTTTTACTATTGACAGCTTACGAATAAAGATAAAAGAATCAAGCGACATACTTTAAGATCTTGGAACTTTGGAAACGTCACACTGGCAGGTCCAGCTGGTTATTTTTCTCTTTGTCAAAGAATGATTGTGGCGTAAGTTCGATAGCCTTTCATTAAACAACACCATGTGTTTTGATTGTATAACAAAGAATATGGCGCTAGCAGACGTTTGAGAAATTGATCATTTTGTATTATGATAGGATGGAGCTATTAAATAATGATCTGAACGGTATAAGTCATGACATGAAAGATGTCCAGTGTTCGACTTTAATATTGATATTTATTATGAAGTCATCTAAATTGTTAAAGCATGCCAAGTGAAAAGTAAAGTTGCAAAAGACATAGATATTTTCTTTCCGTGATTGTCAAAAGAAATAAGGCTGTAGGAGAAATTGCTTGCTAATATTACCCATATTATCTTACACTTTTAATAGATTTTGAGATATTTTGTATACATGTGTCGCATTTATTTGAAAAAAAAACGTATATATCCTGAAATTGAATAACTTGGTTTTCTTAAAGTGGTACCGGCTATCCATATTTGCTAGCTCAACATATAACTGCATTATTGTTTTAATCATGCAAGCACCCTTAGACAGATGCACACGTAGATAATGGTGCTGTTACATAGTCTACAATCATTTGAATATACATTGTACATGTAGTATGTTAAAGTTTGTACAGAAAAGAACTTTAACATGACACCTTTATCTAGAATAGCGTGATACTGGATTTTATGATACAGAAATTAAGAGGTAATAAATTCAAACTTGATATCAATAAGGGACATGTCCTACATACCTACAAAAGATACGCGTCTCTTTAGCAAATAAATGAATTGCTGGTGAATCTACCCTTCCGACCTCAGGGAGTTTTATGTCAGAAATTCAGTCTAAAACCTTTTAAGTAAAACTAAATTGCATTTGCTTCGTCCAAATTGCAGCTTATAAAGAATATGTGTAATTTTAAGAATACTTAGAAATTGACATGAAAACTGTCTAAATATGTTTACGTAAAATTTGACCTCTTTAATACTTTGTTCTTCATCTAAATGCCAGTTTTACGATAATACTGGTATTATTATTTAAGGTAACTCACTGTTTCAATATTAAGGAGTTGGAATAAACGTATTGTTTTAGTTCTGTTTTGAATAAAAATATACACAAAAGAAAGTTGTATTGTACTATTTGACTAGGATATATTCAATACGAACAAAACTTCTATAGAGAATCATATATTTTAATTATAACTATTGAAGTGTTCATCTGGGATTAGTGTCTTTCTAAAGTTATGATTGTCACATTGAAAACAGATAAAGCCTAGGACCAAGACTCATATCTTCCGATATTTACAACAACCCGAAAGAAGCTATTACCTATTCTCCATAATGTTTTACTAATCCAAAAGTCTTTTGAATAAAGGTAAACAAGGGTAAAACTCCGAAACATGCAAATAAAAATGTATTCTCATATAAATTACGGTAATTTTACCAATTTAACAAAAACGGTTTAAGAAAAAATCAGATTATAACACAGTCATACAATGATTTGCTCATACAGATGTAATCAATACTTTCTCTTAAAACATTCCGTCACATTAAATAGATGCAAGAAGATAAAATTGAAGTTTTGCAGCTGCTAACCTTTTAAGTAGCTATTCATTTCTGAATAAAACCCTAAAGAAATAAAACGTAAAAGCGTAAGAGTTTTGATACCATTTCAGATATTTTAGTGTTGAACCTATCTAATGGTAGGTAACTGCACATATTATCTCTAATTTGTATTGCACAGTTACATTACTCAAAAAGTCTAAAATTTTCCTTACTGTCATAAAACCATTACTAGAATATTGGATTGAATAAAAGATATTCAAGATGGATATAACTAAACTTACTTTCGGAAGTGTTGTTTGATATTTCACTCTAATAGAGAATTTGTGTTTTGTGCTAGGCTTGAATTATAATGTATGAATACACATATATACCATATCATTGTCAGTGAAGAAGTATTTCATTGTTCAGGATTAACTACGCGTTTTAAATGAAAAAGTTGTACATCGGATTTGTTATACTGATATACGGATATTTACTGTGTACTAAAATTCGTGTTTTACTTTTCTTATAACAAGCCTTTGTAGCCCCAACTGTAAAAATGTTATGATTTTTTAGAAAAAAATACCTTTTCAGAAATAAACATAAAGCGTACATTGTACTACGTTATGTGATAGGCATGTAAATTATTTTAAATTGTACACAAACATACAAAACGAGGTTTTAGTAATATCTTTGATAATAAGAATTTCTTTTGAAAATGTTGATACATGTATGGTCTTTAAAATGTATAGTTTTGCGCCTATTTTTTATATGTGGTTAAACAAAAAACATAGAATTATAGCAAATATCAGTAAATTAATATCCGTGATAAATAATTAGGTATAATATTGTTGGTTCCTTACGCTAAATTATCCATATACAATGTAGTTCGAGTATACAGAAGTCCAGAATTTAATTATGTGGACAAACGTTTAAAAAGACAGTCATATTAGCATAACTGTTTCAGTACCATTTCAAGAATTCATTGAGTAGACGTGAAAGACGTCTGTATATTTGAATTTTGATTTTTTACAGAGTTCACGTGACTCCAAATAGTTATTTTGTGATTCACTAGTATAATTAGACCATCCACTTAGTTCTGGAGTTGATAAAATAAGGATTGTTTTTCAACGAATTATTGGATTTTCTATGGGATTTTCTATGAGTGGGGTTGATATAAAATGTTTCGTTTTCGTTAAATTTCAGTTTAGTGAAAAGTATACATCGGCCTTGATGTGATGTTCCTTTGGACTTAATCAGTTTAAGGTATGTATGTTTTTTATACTGCATCTGTACTTTCATGGTTGAATACGTTTTACTGTTTTTTACACGCTGTATTTTCACTGTCATTTTAAAGTCTTTCACTTTCGAATTGTAATCGGTAATGAGGAACAAATCATATAACTGTTCTATACAATTACAGTCTAAAGAGTTAATATTTTCAATCCAAATGCAACTTCGTTTATGTGAAAACGTTCAATTAAACGGATACAAATATAGCAACGCCTTAGACAAAATGTTTTGCAAACAATTTTAATTCAAGGTTTTCTTCCCAACACTATTTTTCATTAAATCAAATGAAAAAACATACAATTTCAATATACAAGTAAAACGTGTAGGAGAGAAAATACTATAGATTATCCCTATTATAAAATATAACTTCAGATTTCATCCGCTACAACAAGGAAATGAGTCCTTTAAGGTAAACGTTTCACTTCTAACCGCCTATTACCAGACTTTACGGTATTTAAAAACTAATTATCATGGATTTTCTAAAAGCAAATAGAGACACAAAACGGCTTATCTTGATGGCGTAATCCGGGTTTCCCTTATGTTTCAGCATTGATCCACTTAGCAAACAGTGTCCTGCTGTTACGCTGACTCATATTAGCACTGAAATTTGCGACAATGACTGATATTGCTGCAGCACCCGTTCAAGATGCAGAGAAAACTGCAAAACCTAAGAAGCCAGCAACTCAGCTAATAAGCAATAGCCGTAAAGACCCTGAAGGAGTCTATTCTCGAGACAAGCCATCCTGATGTACATTCGTGGCAACTTTAAAGTCGGTGAAAACACAACATTCGTCATTGCCCGCGCGGAGGTAGCGTTTAAGATCGGAACCAGCAAAGGTCGGCACGCAAAAGACTGCTTAGCTAAACAAAGGCAAAACACCGAAGAAAAAAGGCTTCTCAGAAACACTTTGCAAAGAAAGATGTCGGAAAAAATTAAGCTGCTTACTAAAATGTGCTGAAATATTTGTAATCCTTTTTATTGCTTTTCCAAGACATTTCCATTTTTTTACTGGTTCTTAATACATAAAATGAAATTGATATTGTCAGGCAGGTATATACATTAGAAATTGCCCCTTTTTACCCTACGCTTTTTACCCACGTTAGGTCCATGTCCAGTTCGTAAGTGCACAATGAAAGGTTTAGCAATACAGACGCTCTAATTTATCTGTACATCTCTAAAGCGATGAGTCACGTTTCAGTAAAACCTCAAAAGTCGATTTATAAAGAATTCTCATGTCACATACTTGAAATTATATGATAACTTTCTGTTTATAGATAATCATTTTGTATTTGTTTACGTTCCTTGCAACTTATCAAATGTTTTGATGTATCAAAAACGTAAACAACATTAAAAGCCTTAAATGTATAGAATACATAAACTGTGAACAATGTTTTATATGAGTAAAACTAATGAAATGCATAAAATTTAGTAAAAGCAAGGAATGTATAAAATTTAGTAAAAGCATTGCTTTATATTGTTTACAATCGTGCGCGTAAGCAGTTTAAATTGAATAAAACTGAACACAATAGATGTTTACTCAACCGTGCCAGTAAGGACTACAAGCATACTATGAAGTGCTGATTTAATAAACACAATTTTATCAATGAATCAAAGCTTAGGCAAATGCGAAAGTCGGATCCAAAGCTGTATTGGAAATTTCTCAATAGTCTTTCGTCGTATAGTAATGCAAAAACGACCTACAATGGAGGAGTTTTACGATTACTTTAAAACTGCAAATTCAGAGCACAACGTAAGTAATGCTTTTCAGCCTGATTATACAAATATATCGAATAATGATAATATATTAAATCAACCATTTACCGCTTCAGAAATATTGAAAATTATTAATAAATGTAAAAGCGGTAAAGCGGTAAAGCGGCAAGTAATTCCTAAAAGAATACGAAAGAATATATTAAATCAATGAAAGATATTATGGTACCAATCTATACAAGAAAACCATTGAACAAAGGTCGCCGGTCACAAGTTGCTATAAGTCTGACGGACAGACAGATTAATTTTTTCATTCTTCTCTCAACTGTTCTCTTACTAACATCAAGCAACTTTGAAACGTCTCTAACCTTAAAGACAATTAAAATGTCCTTGATAAGTGACCCCCCCCGCCCAAACCGCAGGTGGTCAAATATGTTAATCGTTTTATTGCCCCTTATCAGTTTTAATCCTCTCTGATTAGGTCCAGCAGCATGTCAGTAGACTTGATATGTAGTACAATAGTAGAACCATACATTTTATTGATTTGTACAGATAATTGATTTATAACTTATTTCCTGTTGTTTATATAAACTGTTTTATATAATAATGACATTTTACTTTTATTGCAGGATATGAAAAATATTTTAGATAAATGCAGTTAACTGTGATTTTAAAGTTATACTGAGAAAGTTAATATGCTCAAGTAATTAAGCACCTTCCTGTGGTGTGGCCTGAATGCATTTTTGATGTATAAATAATCCTTCTGACTATTTATTTCTTTGTAAATTATAAGTGCAACTGAACACTTCTTCTAACTGTAAAATAAGCTAAAACTAAATTTATCTAATGTATCAAGTGTAACATCTATATGAATATGATAAACAGAGGCTAGTCTACCAGTGACCAGTCATGTTAATTGACATCTACTGTGAATTCGCTGTGAATTCGCATGGCTGACTGGACCCCTGTGGTGAATACACCACATTCCTGTTCAATTGACTTTAAGTCCCGAATCAATAAGACACTGTAGAGTTTCAACAGGAATATCATATTTTCTTCCTTGTCTTGACAATATTTCTATTTCTGAAATATTAACTTATGCATACCTACTTTGTTTCTGAAAGAGTGTTCATGTTCATCGTTTTTGTTATTTTCCTGCGACGCTGTTACACCGCCATGCCAACCTTTAAAAAGTCGATTTGGTCTGGTGTAGGCGGATCTTTTCTCTTGGTATAAGATATTGTAAACACCGGTCAGGGGAGCGTCATTATTTTTCACATTTTAAACAGTTATATTAATGAAAAGGGCCAATTTTAGCGCGAACTTCAACTTCCTTCGCGAATTTTAAAATAGTTTTTGTTTGTTTCAAACAATCAATGTAAGATGTCATAACAAAATTGTAACAAGTTCATACATTTTAATAACTTCTCCTACCGGCTGAAAAATCCTAAAGCGTATCAAATATAGTCGCCGGTTTCCACTGGCGACTAATAAAACTCTTCAAATTGATACTCGATACAGGTATTATACCCAGTACCTGGTCTGAAGGCTACTAGGTTCTGCTACATTGCCAGAAAACTACAGACCAATCACAATCCTCAGCTGTTTAGGGAAACTTTTTACTGGTGTTTTATACGAGAGGCTGACTAAATTTGTAGATACGTATGGTATTATACATGGAAATCAAGCGGGGTTCAGAAATACTACTCCACAGTAGACCTATTTTTACATTTAACTTCTTAGTAAATTTATTGCAAATGCAAAATGATTTATTAGACTTTTTGGAATCTAAAGATAATAACGGAATCCGTTTGGAGTACTTATCAGACGAAATTGTTCGGATTCTAAGCATATTCGTTCTCCTCTTTGCAGACGACACTGTACTAATACACGCGTTATATGTCCTTTACGTTAAATGGAATGAATATAGAAATCGTTGCACAAGCCAGAAAGGCAATGCATTTTTTATACAAACGCATTTACAATCTAAATCTGACCTTAGATCTTCAGTTAAAATTATTTGACAACACTATAGTACTAATTCTGACATTTTCATGTGAAGTTTGGGGACAGAAAGTAACAGCGACATAGAAAAGGTGCATATTGAATTTCTACGTAAAATCACAAATTCGCGCAAGAGCACACCTGCTTACATGTTGTTTGGCGAATTAGGCCGATACCCGTTTGGTGTTTTAATTCGTACAAAAATTACCAAGTATTGAATAATTTAATAACAAGCGATTCTAATAAGTACTCTAATATTGTGTATAAAATTATGTTAAATAGTACACGAAGCTTAAAATGGCTTAACTATGTCAGAAGCATATTCGATTCAACTCGTAACAATGGTATATTTTTAAATAAAAAACACTAAATTGCAATAGCATACACTTACTTCTAAAACAAACATTGATTGACCAGTTCCTTTCTGGATGGCGAGGACAAATGCGAGTCTCTAATAAAGGAAAACTATATGTCCTTTTCAAAGAATACCATGCTTTTGAAGACTATTTAACATTATTGCCCAAGCATTTGTACTTACCGATCTTCAAGTATCGTTCTGCAAATCATAAATTGCCTGTAGAAATGGGCCGCTTGTCTAATACCCAATACAGCAAAAGGAAATGTTCCTTGTGCTTAAGATAATTAGGCGATGAATTTCACTATCTGCTAGTCTGTTATAAATGTTATAAAATACAGTCAGCTTATGAATAACAGAGATCCCAAAATTCTAAAAATTCTTTGTATTTTTGTATACTATATTATGAGACGTGTTCAATAAACACAAATTTACATATATTCCGTTGTTAATTCCGTAACATTTTATGTCAAACACTAACACTTTCAAAATCATAACACTACGAGCTTAGATAACCATTCATGATATCGAAATTCTCCCAACATTGCACACTTTTGTGCAATGACACTTGTTGAAATATCATAATGCTTGGTTATAAATGTACATTGAATTCACGTATCTCTCTGTAAATAGTATACAATATATAAGGTAAAATCCTTACTGACCACGAAAGCACCATGATGCAAATAGCCCTGATCTCTATCTTTACTAATAACACTTTACATGATGTCAAAAAACAAATTAACAGTTGTTTCTCTGTCTCCATGTCATATATTTTCGAGTTCAATACGCGATTATGGAAAAATTTAATATATGTTCTATCAACGTTCGCGGATTAGGAAATATTAAAAAGAGACAACAAGTCTTTCAGTGGCTCCAAAACAAAAAATGCTCAATATACTTACTTCAAGAAACACATTGTAATACTGATTTAATTGCTAAATGGAAAAGAGATTGGAACGGGGTGTCATTTTTTAGCGGCAATAAAAGCAATAGAGCTGGGATAGCATTCTTATTTGATAAGAGCATCGCCAAGGAAAAAGTATTTTTTAAAGAAATAATAGTAGGCAGACTTGCATATGTTTAAATTAAAATAAATGATCGTTTAGCCACGGTTTTTAATATGTACGGACCAAATGAAGATAACACTTCCATGTTTCACCAGTTAGAAAATGAAATACTATCACTTGATGATTCTTATATCATAACAGGAGGCGACTTTAACACTGTATTAGATATAAACTTAGATAAAAAGAATGGAAGAAGTACTACGCACACAAAAGCTAGAGGAAAAATCAACCAAATGATACAATCTTGTGATTTGGTCGATATTTGGCGCTTTCAAAATCAAGCCAAGCAACAATATACCTGGCATTCTAATACAAATCCTGTAATATTCTGCAGACTTGACTACTTTTTGATTTCGGACACTTTAAAGACTTTTACAAAAGAAAGTAAAATAATTTCAGGATATAAAACAGATCACTCGGCAATAATAATAAGTATTGATTTTCTAAATACTACCAGAGGCAAAGGATATTTTAAAATAAACAACAGTATACTCGCTGACAAAGATTATCACAAAAGCTTAACAAAACAAGTGAAAGAAATAATTGAAATAAATAGATCAGCTAATCCTAATACCTTATGGGAATTGATTAAAGGTACTATACGAAATGAAACAATAAAATATATACATCTAACAAGAAAAGAAAAACTGAAGAAAAAGAAAAATCTCTTATGAATGAAATTGAATCCATGGAAAGGAAAGTATTAGAGAATGCAGACTCGGAAGAAAACAAAATCAATCTAAACAACAAAAGATATGAACTAGAAGTATTAAATGACTTAAAAATAAATGGACAATTGATAAGAAGTAAAGCAGTAAGCATAGAGGGAAGTGACAAAAACAGTAAATATTTTGCAAATCTCGAAAGGAAAAATGCTGAGAGGAAAACTATATACAAAATCAAGATAGAAAACAAATTAATTACAAATCAAAATGAAATATTAAATGCAGAGAAATGTTTTTATCAACAACTATACTCCAAAAAAGAGGTAAATGAGACAGATTATGATTTTTTTGAAAACTTAACAAGGAAAATTACGGCTGCAGAAAAAAATATTTGTGATGGACCCCTTACTGAGTATGAATGCCTCAAAGCGTTAAATGAAATGAAAAACCAAAAGAGTCCAGGATCAGATGGCTTGTCAAGCGAGTTTTATCAAACCTTTTGGCCATTACTTAAAGATTATTTTATTGCTTCTATAAATCATTCTTATGAAATAAACGAGCTTACAACGTTACAAAAGCAAGGAATAATATATTTATTACCAAAAGATGGAAAAGATCCACTACTACTTTCTAACTGGAGACCGATCAGTCTTTTAAATGTTGATTATAAAATTGCAACGAAAGCTATAAGTAACCGTCTTAAAAAGGTCATGAATTCAATTATTGATCCAGTACAAACCGGATTTATGAAAAACAGATATATAGGTGAAAATGTCAGATTACTTTTGAGACAATTGAACATATGCAAGTCAGCAATAAACCAGGTTTACTACTGTTTGCAGATTTTGAAAAGGCTTTTGACAGCATAAACCACAATTTCCTTTTTAAATGCTTAGAAAAGTTTAACTTTGGTAACTCCTTTACGAAATGGGTGAAACTATTTTATCACAACATTCAAAGTATTGTTATTAATAACGGTCATATATCAGAACCATTTGAAATAAAAAGAGGTTTAAGACAAGGATGGTATTCTGGAAAAAATATCATATCTTTCAAACAAAATTAAGAAAAGAACCACCAAACTTTTTCTGTTTTATGAATCTTTTAAAATCCAGAATAAGGCTCGAACAAGAAATTGCTATAATGCAGAACAAAATAGAACATCATAACTTAAAATGGTCGATCCTAGGTTTAGATGTGGATGAAGTGTCATCTTGCCATTATTAAAAAAATATTTTAAAATAAAAACAAAATAAAAGAACAGATAGAACAAGAAATGATAAAAAAATATTCAAGTACATGTACATACGTACATGTTTTAATTTTTATCTCCCTTTTTTGCAAGTATGACATGAAGACACGAGAATCAGCCATTTGTTTCCCTTTTTCTCATATTTTTTCTATTCTATATCTTTCTTTTAGTCAGAGCAATTAAGATATTTCATAAAAATATTGCATGAACAAGAACGTGAGATCTTCTCGTCCTCTCCTTTCAATTCTCTTCTTGCTTTCATTGACTAATCTCTATCACTTCTACCTTTCTCTATACTTATTTTCTATTTAAAAAAAACATAGCACTTTAAAAGATGGTGAATGTTTTGTCATAATGTATATGTATGTCTCAAAAATAAATGATAAAAAAACCAAAACCATTGCACACTTTTTTCGTGCAATTCTATTTCTCTCTAAACAATAACAATTTTACCAGTCAATGACATTCCTTGCTTTCTCGCGTGAATCTGACAATAATCATATAAATTTATAAGTTTTAGTGGACAATTATTATCACTGTACCCGTAACCTACCTTTGTAATTGACATGCATATACTTCATTACAGTATTGAATTTAATATATCTAAATTGTTAACTATGAACATTTTTGTTACCCATATACATGCTTAAACATACAAACAATTCTGTAATGTCTGTTGTTACACATGTAGCCTGAAAAAAATAAAGGATATTGTATAGTATTGTATAAAATTTGAGTTTTACACGTTCAATGCCTTAAATGTTATAAAACATGATTAAATTAAATGCATAAAATGCATGATCTTTGATCAAGAAATGTATGGCATGTATAAAATGTTAAAGATGTATAAATACGTATGAAATATATGAAATATATCTTATGTACCGAATGCCTGAAATATATTTAAACTTATGAAATGAATTAAATGTATAAAATGCATGAAATGTACAAAATGCATGAAATGTATCAAATGAATGAAATATATTTAATACATGACATCTTAAAAATCTGTAAATTGTATTGAATGCATTGATTTATTAAACCTGTGTTTTCAACAAAATGCATAAAATGCATGCTCTTTGATCAAGAAAAAATTACAATGTATAAAATGTATGAAATGTATAAAATGAATTATATATGTATTAAATGTATAAAACTAATGAATATGCATGAAATATTATAAAAGGTGTATCAAAAGCCAGACATGTATTTTACTAATGAAATGAATTAAATGTATAAAATGCATGAAATCAAATACCTAAAAAGTATCAAATACAGACATGAAATGAGGAAAGTGTAAAAAAAAGTTAAAAATGTATCAAACACATAAAAAAATGAATGCATAAACTGCACTTTTTTGCATGCTTGATCAAGAAAAGAATATCAAATGAATAAAATGCATAAAAAGAATAAAATGTATAAAATGTATAAAATGTCTAAACTGTATGAAATGTATAAAATGAACAAAATGGATCAAATGTTTAAAAAGTATTAAAAGTATTAAATAAATAAAATGGATCAAATTTATGAAATGTATAAAATATTCAAAAACATTCCAATGAAACAATTTATGAAACAAATTAAATACTTGAAATGAAGCAAACACATTAAATGATTCCAATTCATAAAAAAACATCAATCAAATGAAAGGAATAAAGTGTTTCAAATGTATGAAAGTCTATAAACATATGAAATAATTCAAACTTATCAAAAGGATCAAACACATGCAATTTATAAATTGTATAAAATGAATAAAATGTGTGAACTGTTTCAATGTATAAACTGTTAAAACTGTACTTTATGCATTTAATTACAAAGGATCAAACACATGCAGTTTATAAATTGTACAAAATGAATAAAATGTATGAAATGTATAAAATGAATAAATAAATAAAGCGAATAAAATTAGTCAAATGAGCCAAATGTATCAAATTTTTATCGATTTTTGCACTTCCATAAATTTACATTTGATATTTCAAAAATGATAAGTTAACTGGAAAAAAAAAATATGCAGTGGTAAACTTCGGCACAATAGAAATATTTAAGTGTAAAAAAAATTGAACAATTTTGAGAAAAAATATTTTGACCTCACATTTTGTGACTGAATTGATAAATTTTGTTAAATGCCAATATAGGGGTAGGGGTACAAAAATAGTCATTTCTCAAAAACCATTCAAGATATTTTCTCAATTCAAACTGTATTACAAGAAGAATTGTTAGGATACAATAATGCAATATTAACTAGTTCCTTTGACAGTTTTCAAAAGCTCGTCGAAATCTAGTCAGTTTTGATTGAATTTGTTTTCTGATATGCACATTGGCCCCCATTTTTTATTTTTGCATTCTATAACAAAAGTTTTAATCAAACTGTAGGCAAAATATCTGAAAAAACCTTGTTATTCCTTTATCATGAAATATTCATTTATCAAAATTTGAAAAAATGAATTTAAGTAAAGTGAGTGGGGTAATAGTAAGGAGCGTAATATTTATTCAGATGATGATAGAAATACCACTATCTCTATTTTTTTTCAATCCAAAGTATGACATACTACATTAGAAGAGATTAAAAATCGATACCCCTTCTGAAACATACACCACATACATAATCGTTTACAATAAATCTAGCTAATTCTGTATTAAGCACCTTTTCTGATAGTGTATCACTAAAGTTTAATATTGCGAAAAAGTTAAGTATATGACCTATCATTATTTTGAAGAAATTCACTAGCAATATGTTAATCTCCATAGAAAACAGGAACAATAAAATATCTTGTTATTTTGAATTTCAGCAGTGACCCTCTTTAAAAATTAAACATTTCCGAAATTTGTAAATCAAAACTTTTTTTAAAAATTAATCAAATGTACAAGTGTGAGTAGCCATTCTCTTCGTTAGAACATTTCCAAAACGATAGTCACTATTTCGACCGAATATATTGGACAGTAAAGCCTTGAGAATGATGTAAACGAATGGCGAAAACTTTAATGAATATGGCCTTAATTGGCGAGGAATATATAAGCGCATGCGGAATACAGACATTTTAACATTTCACGCGGCGCATGCGCAAATATCAATTCACCTTTCACGCTACGCATTAACAGAAGGGAATTTTTGTTTCACGGTTTTACGGTTAAACGATTACCGCATGAACGAACGAAAAACGGGTATTTTCATGAAAACGCGGAAGTGAAACGCTGGCGGTACTGTACTAATATTCATCAGCATTGATATGAATAAAATTATTTTTGGTTCGATTGTATTTACATTAAGTGCCTCCTTTTTATTGTATTTAAAGTTAGAAAAAGCTGCTTTTCCGCTGAGGGAACCCGTTGTATTAAAAGATAACTTTATGAATTTACGGTATATTACCACAGATATAAAGACGTTAAGTCATTTAAAAATTAACAAAAAACGATTTATGATATTGCTATGGAATTTAATGGATTTCTTTACACCAATATTTAACAAAATAAATATGAAAAATTGCTTGACATCAAACAATTGCAAACTTACAACTAATCGCACACTCTTTAATCAAAGTCAAGCTGTGATTTTCTTTCTTGATGGTAAGTTAGGAACAACACCACCAGTGTATTTATATCAGCGAAAAATAAATCAAATTTGGATATTTGTTCACTTTGAATCACCTTGTCATATAAGACGAAGTTATTTCTATACGAAGAAAGACTGGCATAAAGTTTTTAACTGGTCTATGGACTACCGTCTTATTTCAGATGTATTTCTACCATATGGAAAGCTACAGCGTGTTAAAGCTGTGTACTACAAGAATTACTCATCTATATTCCATTCTAAACGCAAAATAGCTGCATGGGCAGTTAGCAATTGTAAAACCCAAAGCGAAAGAGCTAAGTTTATTAAAATTTTAAAAAAGTATATCGATGTAGATATTTTTGGAAAATGTGGAAGAGATGGAAGAATATCAAAGGCTAACCTGTCGTCATTATTGAATAAGGAGTATAAATTCTATCTTAGTTTTGAAAATTCAATTAGTCAGGATTATGTAACTGAAAAACTGTTTCATTACTATCAGTTAGACGTTATAACAATACTGAGAGGTAAATTGGATTATAGCTTATATTTTCCAAAAAATACTTTCATCGATACAAAACAATTTTCGAATATTTCATCACTTGCAAAGTACTTAATTTCTTTGTCAAGTAACGAAACGGAATATATAAGTTTTTTGAAACGGAAAGACAAATATGTTGTGTATGGAATAGATTACACATTTCCTGATTCACTGTGTAATATTTGTGATAAACTAAATCATTTGAAAAAGGCAAAAATGCATTATAATGATTTTACTAAATGGTTAGGAGTATGTCAGAAAGCAACGGACCTTAACGAAAGATAACCACCAACGGTACGCCAGTAAATTTTCCACTGTTTCTTTTTATAATTTCTCTGTAAATTAAATTGTGTAGCACAATTATACTTGGACTATCTGCGTTTAAAATGCATATTTATTGGGAATGCTATTATTTATGTATGAACAAAATACATTTTACCAATTAGAATTATTCGGACATAAAATAATCTGAACAACATATTTCTGTTGAGATTCATATTCTAAAATTATCAAGGTGGCTTCTACATATTGCTGGCCAACAAAACACAATTTACATATAGAACGAAGTGAATGGCTTTTATTTCACTATACTGTAAACCTAGAAACTTTCGCGGATATTGTATTTGGCGTTTTTCAAACACTGGACATTTTCGAAATTAATCGCACACAAGAAAACAAATTGCAGAATAGTGTTGTGGTTCATAAACAATGTTCAATGCAAATGACAAAAAATATTCAATACAGGTTTGTAAAGAATAAAAAAACTGGCTAGTCACGATTGTATGGGCCAGTGTCAAATACCCCTTGATGACATAACTAACTTAATTCTACTGTTTATCTGCAAATACATGTAAACAATTGATCCGCTATATGTACGTCTATATATTTAATAGGGCTAAGAGCCTACGAAAGAATAATTATATGTCTTTCATATGGTTGTTTATGAACACCGTCTTCGCCGAACTAATCGTTTTTGTCATATTGAAGGTATTTTCCGGGTCAGATCAACGAGAACCTGAGCAGACAGGAACTCCTCATGCCCCACCGGCTTATGCCCGAATCCATCATGGAACACACAGAATGTCTTTTCCATCAGTTGGAAATACCATTTGTGAGGTCTCTCCAAATTTAGCAATGCTTGTGAGTCCTCGCAACCTTGCAGTTTTTTGCAAGCACATTACATCGGAAGAGGTGATGTTTATGGCATTTCTGCTTCCCATGTATGTAGAGCTGCAAGTTAGACAACTTTAGCGATTGCTTAACTACTGCCTAACTTCATTAAATTTCCAGACAAGTTGGCATTAACTTCACAAGATTTTTATTCTATCGCAGGCAATTATCAAATCGAATTCATTGGTCATTTATGTAAAAAATGTACATCATCGCACAAAGACGTACCAGTCTTCTGGTTTTTAATACGTCACAATATGCTAAATGTTTTCTCATAATGGAGTCTACGGCTACTAGTACATTTTTCAAATGCATCTTCTCTCTAATATCGGTTTCCATATTTCAAGCATTTAAAGAATACTCGTTATAATCTAAATCAAATTTGAAATGGCCAATTTCATGGTTAAGGGACCAAGCTATTTTATGTAAATAGTATAATGGTATAATTCCTTTTACATTTTTCAAAGATGTATTCTATAATATACAATCTTTTCAAGTCTGATATTGAATGTGAATAATCAATCTACAAAGATCGTGTAAAATACTTCGTTTATTGTCTTCCCCAGACAGTGCGAAAGCTAAAAGACTTTTAAACATTTTCAGAAATGGCAAGCAAATTTACCTAAATAAGAACAATCAAATGGGTAATAATAATTAAATAGGAATGATTCCCATTTTATTTTTATTATTAAGGCAAGTTTGTCTGCCGATAGGCGTAGGTACTTTGTGTTTTATAAAACATACTTGATTGGAATTCAGTTGTTGTCTATTTTCTTGACAGATACCATAAATGAAAATAACAGAACAAATCCTGACGGACGTTATGTTTCAGTTATCTGACATTATGGTTATCCGTGAGCTATTTTTACTATATATATTTATATATCACTTGCAACTGGAAGCTGAAATTGCCAGGTATAACAACAATTGAAATTGTGATATATGTACGATTTCGTATTAATGTCTATTTGTGTTACCTTCTGGAAATAAAGATTTTTTTATTATTATTATTATTATTAATATCAATTTCCCTGCATATTTATATTTTATTTATTTGGTAAGTATAGTACTAAGTTAAACATTTTAATGTCCACCATAATTTTATATGATTAACTGTGTAAAGCTTGCATGTGTGTAAATTCTGATTTCCCAATGTTCTACACGTGCACCTAGTAGAACACGATGATGAGCTATGCTTTGGCAACAGAAACACGTATAAATAGTAGGAAAAGATGTTTATGATATAAAAAATATTATAAAAGATAAATATAGCCCGTGCACATGTCAATTAACAACAACAACAACGCTTTTATTTTATCCTATATATATGTAACGATGGATGGTCAGGGCTTAACACTCAAGTGTACTCAAGTGTTGCTCTGAGTAATCAAACACTCAACGCTATACAAAACTTACAATTTTTGAATACACAAAAATTAATGCAAAACAATTAACATTAAATATGATGATGAGGGTTGACTATAAAAACGTCTTAATGATAGTCCTGAATTAGACACGTTTACACTTTAATTAACGGTTAAACACGTTTTACAATTACTAAAGACTGTCCTCGCCATTCTGAACAACGTAGACCAGTCTGTGCTCGGGAATCAATACATCTGGGCGAATCTAGCAGTTCATCGACTTTAATAGCACTAGGTTCAAGAGCTTGTTGTTCAGTTTACTGTCATTCTTGGTACACAAATACCTAGAAGCCAACAGCGAAGAGTAAAGTCACCCACTCACTCAATCCTCTCTATGCTGTCTGGTGCATGACGTGACTACAAAAGACGTCCATCTGCCTCTGTCAGCTGCTACATGATAATCGTCTCTAGCACGTGTCCTCTGTTCTTGGGGCCCCTAATTGAAGGCCCGCCTCCATGGCTCTTTTTGTCGGCCTCTGTGGTACCAATTGTAGAGTTACTTTAAGGAGCGAGTTTGGTTGCATACGACAAATGTGTACCAGCCAGCGCGAGCATCGTTCTTGGATAGTTTCAGCAATTGTACCCATCCCCGTCCTGTCTCGTTATTCTTCATTGGGGTTGGTGTTGGGCAAGACAATCTTGAGTATGCCTTTTGGGGACATGTTCTGGAAAACTTCTAGTTTCCGCTTAATGGTGATGGTATTTCTTCCAGCACTCTGGACAATATAAGAGGATACTGAATATGTTTCTCTTGAATATCTTGATCATGGTGCTTGTGCTGAGAACTATGGTTCTCCATAAGGCATAGGATTTGTTGGCTTTGCTTATCCTGGTGTTAATCTGTTTACTGTCCCGGTCCTTGACACCCTTAAGTTGTCTCCCGTGACCGGGTTGCTTCTGGTGGTGTTCTTTCTCAAGACCTGTATAGTCAAAATCCTTAAGCACTGAGTTAAGTGTCAACAGTAGAACTTACTGTCTTCCCTGCGTGACACTCTTCGTAACAGTCAATTGCCAGCGAGGAGAGCATTTGCGACAAAATACATCCCTGCTTCAATCCAGTGTCCACTTTGAAATGCTGTGTTAGCTGATTGTTGTAAACTTAATACGCCTTCTCAAAGTCAAAAAAAAACATGTAGAGTGCGCTGTTCTAACTTTGTAATTGCTCCAGAATCTGTCGTAGAGAACAAAGAAGTGGTATATTAATGATCTTCCCTTCCGGAAACGTATCTGTACCTGGCGTTATATGCTGTCCACTGCTGTTGTAATGAGTTGAATTATGATGCGACGGAAGACCTTCATTAAAGGAAAAAATTGCGATGACTTCTATTGTTAAATGCAGTCTCCCTGGTCATGATTCTTGGGCAGCTTTGCAATGACAACCATTCGTTCAGTCAATCGGAATATTCTCTATATCCCAGATGTCCTGAAGAATACGCTGCGGCAATCATCGTGTTCCTGGTCCTCCCTCTGCCTACAGCATCCCAGCACATACTCATTCTTCTCGTAGGGTTTTGCCATTCGTTAGCTTGCGAAAAGTTCTCTTAACTTCTTGTAGAATGATGGCTCCTATATTGTTGTCAAGACTTTCATATGCTTCATTGATGTCAGCGAACATTGGTGACTCTGGTCGCATCATGATGCATTCCAAATACCCCCCCCCCCCCCATTACTGTTTAGCTTCCTCTTTCTTCTGTGAGCCTTCTGCCCCGCGCTGGAAGGTCCTAGTCCATTGTCACCTCATAGTTTCTTGTTGAGTTTGTAGACGTTCTCTATGTCTTACTGTCCACCGGTTAGCTCAACTTCCTCTGCGAGTCGCTAAACACATTGTACACTGGCATTTGTCTTTTCTGGCAGAAATCTTGACTTGCCTTTCTTTTTCTATGTACAGCGCAGCAGACCTCTCATTCAACTTTGGTGACTTGACGGATAGGAGTTTTGTTCTTCAAATGTTTCCGCTCATCTATCCATGTCCTCCCATGTACTCATTTTGTTGCCTATAACATTTGCAGCAGTCTCAGACATGCCATCTTGAAGGATATTGAATCGGTTTTTCGGCTCGTTGTAGAAATTACACTAAAGTCCTTCAGTTTGGCAACATTGAAGCGCCTGTTTCTGTTATTCTCGATCTTTGCTTTCTTAAACTTTAATTTAGGGTAAGCTTTCCCACTACAATATTATGGAACATCATCATGTCTTGTTACCCGATCATCTTTGAGATAGTGGCTCCTCTTGTTGTTGATAATGATGTGGTATATCTTGCTTTTGTTATTTCAATCTGGAAAGTCCAAATCAGTTTGTGAATGGTCTTGATCGCAAAGAAGCTGCGACCTTTAACAAAATCCCCCTCCTTTCATAAACCGAGTATTTCGTCACAGTCAGTAAAGACGCATATTCATTGTCGACTCTTGACTCTCTCCTTACTGTAGTTTTTTTCCAGACCCTTGCGTGAAATTTATCGGCAGAGAGGCAGAATAATGTCTAGAGATATCATCTAGAATTACATGACTATGATATAGCTCTCAATCTCCTTCACTACGTGTGCTAATCTACCAGCTTGGTAAAAGGGCGGCACATTCTAACATCAAACGCGGATGTGTCGTGTTGATGTCAGCAGATCCCCCATCTGGTCAGTGGCCGTCGAGGAACCTGTCACCTGATATATGTTTCACTCAACTTGAATTAAATTCCCTTATTGCCGTTTCAAAAAGCATAATGTGTTTCAGAGGGTAGGGTTACTAGTCCCAAGACTTGGACAATGACGATGTCGTTTAACTTAACAGAAACATAATCCAAAATACGCGGAGATAACTTGTTTCCAAACTTGACATTATTATACCTAAGAAAGTTCACATTTTACAGACAAAACTTATATTTATTATATGCAGTAACGTAATCAGTAAGCATGGTAACGAAAATTGCAGATTTGTGGATTGCCAATTTTATCTGTAAATGACTTGTTCGTCATACATGTACACATATAAAGAGTGTATTCAATGTCGGTTCCGTTTTATTTTTCAGTCTTTATAAAATACAGATATTGAAAAAACAAAAACTAAAAGTAACGTAACATAACTTGTAACGTAAACCTTGTTATAAATAGCCAAGTATTAAAGGATATGGGTTGAATGTGGCTTCACGACTAAATATTCAATACTTGTATTGATATAACTATTTATAAACATGTTGATGTATATTTCACATATGTTAGTGTGAATAATAGTAATAATTACAAGTAACGTACTGCAACGTAAATGACATGATATCAGTCACTCACATGCATATTTGCTTTATATTAACCTTTTGATGCGATCAAATTGATAGCTGATTTCATTGAACTCACAAACTTCCACAACTCAAAAACAACGCATGTAAGAAGTACACATCTTGATTTACATATGTTAACAAGAAGTAGGAATACAGTAAATAAAAATCGCGCAAATAAAACAAGAAGTTAAAACCTGTAATTTAGTGTCATCATGAACAAAACTACATGTATTAGTTAGCACACAAGAATGGAAAAAGCTTCATCAACCATGATATAAATGGTTTAAGTAACTTTTGCACATGATGGATATTTGCCCAACATTATATGAGATAATAAATGCAATGTCACTTTTGAAGTATCCGAGTATTACAGTTTACAGGTTATGGTCAGAACAGTTACACCTTGTAACTGATGACAAACTAAAAACAATCAGAACATAAATAATAGAATCTTTGGAAGTATTAAAACTAAACCTAAAAGATTAAGCTATGCATTTCAGTCATTATCGATAAAATCAGCGGTTTAAATATGCTGCAGTACCGTAAACTATTCAATAAGCCATGTAGAGTTGCTGTTCAATGAATTGGTGGATGCGATTTATTACAGAATGCCTCCTTATTGATTTATTGTGGTAAATTTAGGCATTCTTCGTCATGGTTTTTTCTTTGAAATCGTAGTTATTTATCATATTACCCTTTAAAAAGGCCATATTGAGTTATGATCAAGAATTATGCTGAAACCACGGTGGATGCTTTACAATCATATAAGAAGTGAGTTTAACCAAGTTAGTTCTCTTATTGGCAGATACAAATTGAGATACACATAACAGAAAGTGTGGATTTTTTTATTTGTGACTAGGATAGTCAGAAAAGATTTTTACTGATTTCCTCTACATTCAATGTGAATAAAACTATTATACAGATCCATAGTTATTTTGGTTATAGCTGTGGCAATGTTCATTATTCTAGGAGTAAAAACCAATGATACATGTTCTATTTAGAATAATGATGGTCACTTTGAACGGTAATATGACTTTAATACCTAATTTATGTTTCGAGAGTATAATCGGCTATATATGGTATGTCCCTTCAAAGTAAGATTAATGACAGGAAACGACAACATTCAACGGTAAAACATTCGAACGGTATGATGATGGATACAGCAAGGTACTGTTTGCCCGGTTAAGGTTAATAAATCTACTGAACTGAAATACATAAATGAACATGCTGCAAAATAAAAAATGATAATTATGTATACGACAAAGAGATTCTTTCGAGCAGATTTACATATCGTAAACACAGGTAAGTTCTAAAAACAGAATTGAGGAAATAAAATATAATTCTGAATGATGAGCTCTAGGTTGTACATTGGTCTTTGCAGAATCGACATACAAATACGTAAAGGCAATATTTTTAGTATTATTCGAAATAATCAAATTTAATGTTAGTTGTAGGGTTATATTGCCTTTTGTATGAAACTTTACATTTGTCAACTATTTGCTACAACACAGGTGTTAAGAATTATTTATACAAAATGATCCATTCCGTAACAACCTTGACAATGATTTTGACGTTATGGCTTCAGTCACAGATTCGGGAATTTTACTGCCGTCCGTATTAGGACCATTCCCGATTAATATTTGTCACGATTCTGATCAAGATCCTGTGTTTCATGGAAATTAAAACCGGCTAAATCAGATATTGTTGAGGAAGCGTCCCGGTTATGCCGTTTCTACCCGTATTCGTCCCTATTATTCCACTCTAAAACTGATTTCGATCCAATTAGTATCTTACGCATGGTAAAAGACGACCGAATCTGTCACGAAAGTGTCCCGATTCTCCAGAAAGCGAACTGACAGTGATAAGACGTCGATCAGACAGCAAACAGACGCTGACAGAAGGCATTCGACAATATTTGGACGCAATCTGGACTCAATCGGTAAGAAACGGCAATGAAAAATGTCTCCAGATCATGCCCGTTCCATAGGAAATAGTCCAGACAACACATGGCAATGTAACGATTTTGATCCGATAAATCAGAATATGTCACGACATTGTCACGATTGTTATTCGAGTAGACAAAATCTGCTGAGTTTCCCGAATGTTACGTACGCGTCTAACTATCGGCTGTGCTTGGTCGACCTCCCCGAGCCATTTTATTCACCAGGAAGAACATAAACGACTGCGTTCAGACAATGATAGGACATTCAAAATCATTGAGGATAGTAATCCGACTTTTTAACTTTTCGTGTCGTGGCGCTGTCTGATCTTAAACGGGAGCAATTGTAGCGTTCACTGATAATCTTTATTCCATATAGTTGTACTACCGGAACGTAATAGTAAGGACTTTATCAAACTCTGAGTATACAGAGGTATGTCCCTTTATTGTAAAGACGCCATTTGTAATTAAAAGACGCTATCAAGTTCCCGGATATATATTAGATAATTTAGGTCTAATTTTGTGTAATCTTGTTGGTTGGTTTTTATAAGAAACATGTATTAATGTGATTCAAATTGTTGATTTTGAAAGGTAACGTGTATTTAATGGAAAATTCACCTAAATACTTAAGTCACTTTTCGTAGAGATTATATTGACTTTGTGTTAGATATTATATTGGAAGGTTATGAAAGCCGGTACTCCCCTTGTGAAAATGTCAATAGGTCAATCACACCCTAGATCTCATCGGTCGCCGTGATTGACCTACTTTTTGGCAACCAATCATATTCAATCTTTGGCAAACACTGGCTGGAAATTGCAGTCAGGTGAATCTCTCCTATTTTTGGACACAGAAAAAACACTTTTGATAGGTATATGCATGGTGGGAGACGTGCCGGGATCTCATCCACAAATACAAGCTAACATAGTTGTTCTTATGGACGGACCTTTATTAAATTTGCTTCAAATAAAATCAAATTAGTGAAAATGTCAGTCTGTGTCTAGGTCTTGTCGTAGTCACATCAAAGAGAATAATATAATATCTGGGATTTTTGGGCCGTATTTGTTTATACAGGATAAATCTCTGTAGGAGCTCAGTTTCTTAGAGGCTAACTAAAGTAGATAAAGGTGCCTTGGTCCAGATAAGGGATTCGTTTACTTTGACATATAATTTGCAAGTTGACTAAAAGTCATATTTAACAGTACAGTATAATCTTCGTAGAAACCTAGCTTTTTGTAGAGAATACTCGCAATATGTCATAGTGCTTAGGTTGCAGATATATATATTGTTACAGTGTGTTCGACGTATAGTCGTATTAGAGAGTTAATTCTTGACTTGGCACATTTATGTTATATTTCAAATCATTCCCTTTCCATACGGGTAAAACCTTCGTAAGCTATATATTATTTCCAAGACACAACAAAAGCATTGTCAAAGCAATTTGCAATGCATTGAATAGCAGATTTACAAACAGGTTTGAAGTTCTCTCTGAAGGTTTGGAGCAGCAATGAAGCAAAAAACCATTCAACGGGTGGGTGTTCGTTACACGAGCAGCATGTTCGTCCTCTACATTCTACACAAATGAATTCTAACCCAGGGAATATTGACCATTTAAAACAGTTACCGGTGGATGAGAAATTGAATGTTATATTGGATGGAATGTCGAATATGGGACTACTTAAATACAGGTTGGACAATTTAGAATCAACATTATTTAGTAACTATGCCACCCATGAAATCTCTGATCAACGTATAAAACTACGTGAGTACAAATCCATTGACTCTGAGGCCCGGGCACGGTCACAGAACCTGATTATAACAGGTGTTGAAGAAAGTGAGGGTGAAAATTGGCTTGATATTGTAGCTGAAATAATGAAAAATCGTTTGCAACTCGATCCGATACCTTTAACATTATTTACGCTCACAGATAAGGGTGTGTGATTGTACCCCGAGCGTCCACCAACACTCAGGGCAACAGGTCGCAACACCGTTTCATGCTAGTAACATTTAGCCACAGTTCTGAAGTAGAATTTGTGATTCAGAACGCTTATAAATTAAATAGTTCGAACATTGGAATTACACATGACGTCCCTAAAGAAATCAGCGATGCGAGAAGGTATCTGTGGCCTAGGTTCAAGGCTGAACGCTCAAAACACGGAAGTAAACTTGCGCAAATGGTTTATCCGGCAGCTCTGAAAGTCAGGGGTAAAATTGTTGGAAATATGTTTCCAGACTGGTTTGATTTTTTAGGTGGTTTTCGACATACACACGTACATACACGTATTGCTAACACTGTAAAACGAAATAATGAAAGACTGCGGCAGGTTTTCGAAAACCAGTTTAACCAGTCAAATCTAGTGAGTGAACCAGTGCACTAGCGTCGTTAACCAAAGTGATCAAGTAAATGTGAGCAATCATACACCTAGTGACTTTTCTTTGATTAACTCTACGCCTTTGCAGCAGGAGCCAGCCAGCGTGCACGTGCATATTCCTAGCCAGGATTTTGTCATGAACTCTCAGTCTCTTCAGCAGGAAGAACCAGATCCTGCCTCCAGCCCAATGGATACCCAGGTTACCAACGGACCGCTGACACGTATGTCGACGGGCGTCTGTCACGCGTTTTCAGCACCAACTACACCAAAATCTCCTCGTGGAAAGGGCCAAATTGTGAAACAGCCAGGGTCCTCTGATACGAACGATTCAATTCCGCGATTGTCTACAGAGGAACCTCACCGTACCATTTTTGGTAATTCGTCTGACAAATCAGATAACGAGGCATTTGATTAGCACGTGCCGGGAACAGTGTCTCACACCTTAACATATAACACGAGAGATGTGTGTAATAAACAGTGTGGAACTTGTCTTACTCATAATAGAAATAATTCCGTTTTTCATAATTCTACAGATACATGTGTGAACATTACCTTATACAAAATGTGAACTTTGATTTGTCTCAAGCTACATTCACATATGAAAATTGTCGGCATGTATCTTTTTCGTTGGCTTTTGATAGTGGTGACCATTATTATTGTAATATTCGGATACTGACAAGAACGAGATAAATTTAAACGCTAGCTGTACTGAGTCCAACTTTGCAGCAGTAGATCATGATCAATATTTGAAAATTGGATGTTTAAATGTCTGCGGTCTTAAACAGAAATATATTTTTCCAGAATTTATTGAAATGGTTCAAAAGTATGATATTTTTTGTATCCAAGAACTTAAGGTTGATTTTTATGACATAATAGATATTCCGGGCTACACATTTTATTCAAAGCCTAGAAAAGAGTTATATTAGAAAGGCTGGTGGTATAGGTTCTATAGTTAAAATGTTTACAGAACATGTTGAAATTTTTAATGCAGAAAGTGAGTATGTTCACTGGATGAAACTTAAACAATTTGTGGTAAATATTTTATTATTGGGAGCATGTATATTCCTCCAACGTAGTCAAAATTCTATAATGATGATGAGTTCTTTAATTTTGAAAAAGAAGTATCGGATAAATGTAGTGAATATAAACATTGTATTATTTTAGGGGATGCAAATGACCACACAGCATCTTTACCTGACTTTGTTGTACTCGATGATATTTTATAAGACAATTCGAACTAGGTGAAAATATTTTAAATGAGTTTAACTGTACGGACGTTTTAGCCGGGCAGAATGTTCCATTACAAAGAGTTTCACAGGATTCTAAAGTTAATCCTACGGGTCTAAAACTCTTGAAAGTTTGTAAATGTAACAACCTTTTTATTGTTAATAGAAGAATTGGTAGTGATTATCCTGTAGGTAGATTTACTTTCAGGAATAGTTCAGTAACATACTATATTATTTCAACGCGAGAATGTTTTAACTATTTTTCAAATTTTGAAATTTTCGAAACTCTCAGATGGACATGCACTACTCTCGCTCGATCTCAACTTGCATCTTAACACGCCTCGCAAACATATTCAGCTTAAAGATGAATTTGAAGACTGCGAACACGTTCAAAAGCCTCGAAATTGGTGCGATAATTTAGAAGGCATATTGGTTGAAAATATCAATAGTCAAATTATACATGTTATAAACGATAAATTATCGCAATTATCAGAAAATATTACAAAATCGGACAAAATTAATGTTGTTTATTTTTCAGATTGTAAATACAATATTTTCATAACTATTTAAATACGTGATCATTAAACATACGACGTGAAATAGGGAGAAGATCTGCGTAAAACCGATGAAATACCATTAGTCTTATGATTTGGATTACCAAAAATAAGATAAGTACATCCCTGATTCATTGATGAAATTTTGAATTGTTTAGTGGTTTTCATCTGGACTTAAACCGGACAAATATGCAATCTAACTCTGAAATGTAAGAAGGAACTTTTAAATGCATCATTTTATTTACATCAATTTGAAGTTTCACTGAAAAATTTGAACGAATGATTTATTTTCCTCTGAGATTTTCATTTGATTAAAGGTCTATTAAATATATAAGAGATACTACAAAGACATAATGTATATGATGTATGGCTTTATGTTTATAGAAACAGTACGACCATTTTCAATTTGTACCTTAGTGATATATTTTATTCCTTGCAATCAACTATTGAACATGTTTCTTGAATCAAAATAAAACGCATACGCCTTTTATTTTAAGTGGAGTTACGGATAAATTTTCGAAATCTTTGATCATAATTAATCACTTTATTTGATACTGATGATGCAAATTAAATATAAAGAACATGTAATATAATAAAAAACTATAGAAAATAAAACGATAAATTGATACACCGACAAAATATTGATTATATTGACAATTTGTTTATCCGTCGATATCGGTTTCAAAAACCCTTTTGAAATGTAAACACGAAAAAAGTGTTCCATTTGTTATAACAAATCGTTCAGCACAGCAATGACCGCATTCTTGATAAATCATTCCTTTGTTTAATCTAATTTTCTTAATTATTTTTGTCTTAACGATGGAAAGCATTCGAGTTACCTGTAACAAAAGGAAAGAAAATACTCTGAGATGCAGATACATACAATGACTGAATTATGCCATTGGTCAGGCTCACAAGTTTTCCTTTCCGGGACTTTATAAAGGACAAAAACAAAGGTATAAGGTATCAATACAAACAGCCCTAGACCTTGGAATTAGTGGTATCGTTTTGATATTAGCAGGTGAAGATAAACAGATATATCTGACGACCGAAGGAGATACGTACGAACGCTGATTATTATGAAAAGTGGATACGTATAACGGCAGATGTATAACAATCAGTATGCATAAATAGGTATTTTCATATAAGCATAAATATTGGTTTAAAACTAATTACATTCAATATGGTAGTTGTTTAGTTAATGGTGAAGAATCTTGCATGTTTATACCGATAATAATTATGCATCACACCTCCGTGGGAAGCATAAAAATAAGTGATATCTGTCTGTCACTATATATAAAGTATGTCAACGCAGCGCCTTTGATCAGAAATGGGGTCGATAACTTTAAAAAGTAATTGATTACATTATGAGTTGTTTCTGTAATCGATTACTTCATGATTACTGCATAATTTGCAAGTAATTGATTAATTATGATTATTTTCAATGAAAGTTATCGTGATAAATACTTCTAAACACATTGTATGTGTTTTCCCTTAAAGACACATATCACATTTATCATGATTAGTACTCCAAATGTCATCATTGATTCCACATATAGTAGGCCAAAAGAACTTTCCAGCAATACTAAGTAACTGCTGAACAGAAGCAGAGGTGGCTGGAGTTAAAGTATATATTGGCTAGATTTGGATATTTGTCATCGTGTAACCAAAATGGGTTACAAAATTGAAGGTTGTTTTAATATTTCCAGATATGAATGCTTTGCACAGTTCACATCGTGCTTTAATTGTCCCATGTGATGGTGTATCACTAGGGAAATCAAAGATTTAATGCTTTCGAGCATACATCCTTAATGAATCAGTGTATCATTTTAGTTTTACCCTGTATTAACAGATTATCAAAAATTAACAGTTCCATTGTGTCATAGACCATAGTTGACCCCGAGGCCTCAGTATGACACCTTTTACCATGAATAAGTGAGAAATATGTATAATTTGTGTTTAAACAATGAAAGTGTCAGTTAATGTTTTGTCCTTTAAATATCTTATTATGTATCAATTTATTTAAATGTCTATTTGGTACAAAATGGAATACAAACATAAAGTAATTTTAAAATAATCATACAATAATCATGATTACAGCCTATTTTTGGCTTTAATCTATTAAATCAATATTAAAGTAATCAGAAAAATACATGATTAATGATTAAGTCTGACTACTGAAAATATCAATCGATTATAAATCGTTATAATTATTTTTGATGATTACCCCATGTTTGACTCGGAGACCACGTGGCGGATTTACACCAAATTGTGCGTAAGTAATCATTGCCAAACTTAGCTGTGCATATCATCGGCATGTTCCGGTTTAGTGATTTTCAGTGGATGATTGCCTTTGATTTATTTAATTTTAAGATGTTTTGGCTAATTCTTCTATACCATCCGGCGGATTTTCACTTCACCTAAGAGAATTTATCAGTGCCAATCTTAGCTATTCATATCGCCGGCACATCTGGTTCAGTGAATTTCAGGGGAGTTATGGCCATTTATTCTTCAAATTTAATGATGTTTTTGCTACTTTTCCTCTACCATTGGCAAGATTCCCACCAAACCTAATAGACTATATCAGTTCCAAGCCTAGTGGCCGTCGGCATGTTCCGATTCATTGATTTCAAGGGAAGTTGCGGCCTTTGATGTGTCATATTTCATAATGTCTATACTACTTCTCATATTCGCTAGAGTTTAATTTTACCAAAAGTCACACGAGTGATCAGTGTCAAGCGTAGTTGTATATTTCGTCAGCATGTTACGGTTCATTGAATTATGCGGAGCTATGTCCCTTAATGACTCATATTCTAATATGCTTGTGTAACTCATCCTATATCACTGGTCAGAAATCTACAAAACTACACAGAAGTGATTTGAGCCAAGTCTGAACTTATGTTTTTCACCAGAGTGTTTCTGTTTAGTGATATGCATTTTCAATTCTACTGAATAATGCTGAAAAATAGGAGACATGTGTTTCGTGAAAGATAATTTCTAGTTTAGAGAATGAATTGAAAATGGGGTGTCTAAGTCTAATGCAAAAAAGTCTTTAAAATATCGATGTCAAGTTTCCAATACAATAATAACTACAGTGGTGCTCACGTGTAACTTTGCAAATTTTCGTTTATCGTTTGTTTGTATTCATCGTGCGTTTATCGTTCGTGCATTCATCGTGCATCATTCAGATCGTATATCATATAAAGCATCATTCGTTCCGTGTGATGAACGTTGCACGATAGGAATTATAAATAAAAGTGGTCCGAGATAGTGCGGACGGCTAATCGTGTAGAACGTTTGCACGTTAGCCTAGACCTAAACGCGTATTATTCATATTATTGTTCAAAGATCGGATTAAATTGATGAAATAGAAAGAATCATTCTATTTTTCTGTTACATTTTTTTTCTTTTTCTCACGAGATATTTGTGGGGAGAAAAGATTCTTTACAACATTTAATTATAGATGTAATAAGTATTCGTGCCGCTTTTCAACTACTAATTATTTTTATGATCTGTTTGGTTTTACTGTAAATTATATTATCGATAATTAAGGACTTTAAGGTGCTTCGATTCAGCTCTTACATTGTTATAAGACATCTAATAAAAATATTGTTGTCAAGCAAACGAAAATGTCCCAGTAAATCGAATAATCGTTTTTCGTTTCGTTCATCGGGAATCGTGTATCGTTCTTATCACTCATCATTCATGATTCATTCATCAGTTATCGTGCGTTCATCGTGCGTTCATCGTGCGTTCCGTTTGCGTGTATCGTGCGTGTATCGTTCCTTCCGTGTGCAAAGTTAAACCACTAAGCACCACTGTAGTCAATGACCAATTTCATTACCTATCGTATACGTATTCGAGTATGTACAATTCGTATAAAAGTTGTAGAAAAATGTAAGAGACAATGTTACAACAAATAATTTCCGGCCACGAACATTTTCATATAACGCTCATGTTTTAATTATACATTTGTAATAACATTTTTACCAAGGCTGTTCGAAAAATGAGGATGGCTGCTGTTTTCACCCCAGCTTTTGAGATGATCAAAGACTTGTTATAAATACTAACAAACGTTACGATTTAACACTTGACATACTTGTTTCTCATGGAAATATATACAAATGCAGCAAGTCAAATATTTTTTTGCGTAGTAATACGTCTATTTGTATTATAATTTTGTAACAAAAAGAGTCCGGTACCTCTGTAGAAACTCATTAATGAACAAGAGCTGTCCCTCACAAGTGACGAATGCCCCCGAAAGAGGTGCCTCACAGTCTGTGTCCTCTCCATGTGCTCAATAAATGTGCTATGTAATTTTAAAATCCTTCCATGCATGACAGAGTAACCATGCATACAGTATTCCATTACTTTAAACACTAAGTGTGACCTTGACCTTTGAGGTAGAGATGTGGGTCTTGCACGCGACACGTCCTCTTGATGTGCTTGACATGTGTGCCAAGTTATTTTAAAATCCTTCAATGCATGACAGAGTTACAGTCCGGACACTAATTTGTAAGTGGGGACCCACAGACGGACGGACAGACGGTCAGACGGACGGACGGTGCGATTTTAATATGCCCCCCTTCGGGGGCATAAAAATCATTTTACAGATATCATAATAATACTGATGTTTTCTTTTTAGCCTCGGCTTAAACGTTTCTTTTATTACATAGTTTTTCAGTTTAAGAAGTTATCAACAGTATTCCCATCATATGACTTGTGTTTCATCTTTTACGTATCTTCAGTTTGTATGGCGTTTTACGTATCCACCGTCTGCGTTCATACGTACCCTATAATATTTCCATCTGCCGTCATACGTACCCTCCAAAAGGACCCCATGCTTGTTTAAGTGTCAATTGCAGCTGCTGTATCAGTCATAGCGAAAAGAAAATATGTTTTCTAATAAAAATATTTGTACCTTCACGATTTAATTATGCAGTTTTGGACTCTTTCATTTATTAAATTCTAAACATTCTGTAAAAAATCCAAAAATTTGCAATTTCTGGTCTGATTTCCGCAATCGTAAAAAAACACTTCAATTTTTTACCTCAACACTTGAGCATTGCCTAGTATAAATATATTGAAACTCATATTGAGCGAAAACATTGTGGAAATGAATAAAAAAACGAAGATATAAAGTATTTTCCAGCTCACCTCTCAGGACGTTCATGTAAATACATCTGTCGTCAGCAGAACCCATCTGCGTTCGAAGCAGTCGAATACCCGGGGTGTTTTAGATCCTGAGGCAAACGCGCCCGCCTGCGCCAATGCGGCTCAACTGAAGGGAAACTACACATACATAGAATCAATGGGCGAAGACAATTAAACAATGTTCTTCCTTACTTTATTGCACATACCACTGTTTTCATTTTTTTGCAGAAAACAAAAAAGAATGTAGTTTTATATCCGGGTATAATGAGAAGTATTTTCTGGACTGTTCCGTATAAAAAGAAAACTTCTTTAAACTGAGACAGTATTTAATTATGATAAAAGTGATGGCTTAGATACCGGTGTGATACACGACTTGTCTCTAGATACATGTATGACTACAAATATTTGAACTGTAATATCTTATGTAGCCCGATTGAATCGCTCGTCTGGTATAGATAATAGTGTTCACGTTTCATCATATAATTTTGTCATGCGTACTATTGTACCAGGAAGTATGTTGTTCAATTCGTAAACTTGGTATCTTTCATGCCAGCATTGACGGAGTCGATTTGGTTAGTAAGAGTAATTTATAAAACACTGTATCAAAGTTAAGGTAAACGCTCTATATAAAACGTCTATACTGGCAAGCATCAATTAACCGAAACCCCGCCATGCGTACTGTTGTCGTGTGCATATCCGCGCCCATTCTTATATTAAAGATACTGTATTTCCTGTTGAATGCGGCAAATAAAAATATTACATATAGATATTTCTTCTTCAGTTTTACCTCGAATGTTTTCTGTATTGTGTTTATATATTTTCTTCCAGATTTCCCTCTGTAAAAGTTGTTTGTCTAAATATCGCCATTTTCTATTTTAAATTTGAATAAGAGTCGTTGTCACTCTAGTCCAGAGGAATTTTGGGATCAAGACTTGGTTTTAGATGAACGCATTGCCTTGGTCAATAACTATTTAAAGTCGGTCAACCAGTAACATGGTGTGAAATCCATTCGTTTCATAGCTGATCGGTTACATTACAAGAAATCTAGCTATATAACAAGTAAACATTCAGTGAACACTTAATTGTATAATGATGGTATTCATTTAGGTTTTGTTTTTGTCAAAATACCGCGTTTTGCACAAAAGGCAATTGTTGACTGTTCTTAGTGTTTTTGTATGAATGGTGTCAGGGTGTGGCAGGAGACATTTAGGTAGGGATTGACTAAATCACTGTACCGGTTGCATTCTTGATTCTTTTTCAGATACTGATACTGAGTGTGTAAGCATTTTCCAGAAACTCATTTTAAGCCTTGTATTTGGTATCACACAGTGTTTTTTTAAAAATTGTTTGTATTGCTACAATTTTACTTTCAAGTTCAGGTGAAAAAAAAAACAAAAATAATATCAAACAGGGAATGCCACGTACCAAAAACGCAGCCTCCCCAAAACGAACCCCACAGCACCCAGAAGTGCACACCACCAACACACACACACACACGCACACGCACACACACACGACACACACAATCATGTACACACACACATATACACTACCAACACACACTAGCATACAAAGCAAACACACGAGGACAAAACGAACAATTAAAGGAACACAGTGGGGCACCGCCTTGGAACGGTCAGTGGCAAAAACACTTTTGTAACATTTTTCTTTGTTACTGTTGTTTAGTTGTGACACATTGACATTGTTGTTGTGTACATTGGTGTGTTTTCGATGTCATAATGGCAGATTCTCAGGGTGATACAGTTGGTCCTGATGACATCCCGTCTGATGCTGCATTAGTTAAAGGCCCACTACTAAGTGAAAATTAAGTGACAGTTATTTCAATGGCAAGTACATTACCTTATGCAAGACACTAAATAATGAAGATTGTCAGGTTAAAATTTACAGAAAGTGTTTGGAACACGAAGAAAAGTATGTGTATTATGTTGAAATCTCAGTGATTTGACAAAATGACCACCCAGGTCTTTTTAACTTTCTTCATAATGCATAGAAAAATAACTGTACATGTACTGTGGTTTATTTAGAATTTCTACATACCAACTTTCATTTTTTATTAAAATAACTTATTTCTGTGTTTTTAAAGTATATTTGAATTTTCGCTTTCCCTAGTATTGGACCTTTAAAGTCATTTCAGACATTAATAGTGGTCAAAATGTAATGTATAGGGTTATTTCTAAATCGGAATATGATCAATATTTACAATTTCAAAACTAACATCTTTTACAAAGTAGTCCTTATGTAAATGTTTCTCCACTGATATGTAGAGGTAGAGCTTGACGTCATAGCGTCGGGGCAGTCACGAAACTTTTCAAGCTCACTTTTTTCTCGTTAGGAGTCTAAATTCACATCCTTAGACTATTGTATCACCTAAAATTTGTTGGGTAACTGGAAGAATTAGTATTCCTGAACGTAATAGACAGTTCTGTCCAGTTTCTTGAGAGAAAACTGTCTGTGTGTCCGAATACTAATCCATCCGAGTTTTTGTACACCGAGTAATCTTCAATTACCTCCATTGTTTCCAAAATGTAAACAACGTGATTCTTACCAACCTTTGGTTGAAGTTCCAACAATTTTTTGGTATATTATCACATGCATACCTTTTTGCACCCTTTCTTTTTCATATTACTAATATCGCTCATTTGTTTGTGTACCATTTAGTCTCAGTGAACTGCGGCACTGAGTGAAGATAACATCAATCATTTGTGTCTAACAACTTGTCCGTGTGATATGTTTTTTGTGTATTTCCAAAGCATGCATCTCTACTTATTCCCCCTTTTCTTATATATAACTTACATTAAGACAACACATAAACTCAAACTTTGACCAAAATAAAAAACAATCTTCACGTCCGATGACACCAGGACCGAAACATCAGCCTGCATCACCTCTCTCAGTAAAGTTATGAGAAACAGATACATGCTTGATAAACATCACAAGAGCAAAACTACACTAATTTATATATTCGCTCTCCTGATAAATCAGTCCTCAAATGTCGAGTCCAATCCAGGACCCCAGTCATCCATGTCTGAAACCCAGAACTTGCTGTGTGGCTATTGTAATGAAGAAGTCACCTAGTCCCAGAGCGGGTTCTATTGTGAAGATTGTTACCAATGGTATCATGCGTCATGTCAGGGGATGGGTGACAGCACATATCAGAAACTCTCTGATTCTCGGTTCGTCTGGTTGTGCCTGCGATGTGGCCTCCCTAACTATTCCGGTCGTCTGATAGACTCACTGAATACCTTAGCAGATACCAACAGCTTCACTATCATAGAACAGTATTCCTCTAATATCACACCTGACCATCACAAATCAGACCTCAATAGCATCTCGGAACAAACTAACTCACCAAACAGATCATACCATCATCTGAAAAAAAAAAAAGAAAAAAAAAAAAAATATCAAACAGGAAAAGCCACGTACCAAAAACGCAGCCTCCCCAAAACGAGCCCCACAGCACCCAGAAGTGCATACCATCATCTGAAACCTAATTTTACATCAACACCTAAAAATGCTAAAGTCACAGCAGAATCTCCTGAAAAAGTTCCAAAAAGTGTAAAAACAAAAATAATATCAAACAGGGAATGCCACGTACCAAAAACGCAGCCTCCCCAAAACGAGCCCCACAGCACCCAGAAGTGCACACCACCACCAACACACACACACTCACACGCATACACACACGACACACACACACAATCATGTACACACACACATATACACTACCAACACACACTAGCATACAAAGCAAACACACGAGGACAAAACGAACAATTAAAGGAACACAGTGGGGCACCGCCTTGGAACGGTCAGTGGCAAAAACACCACTGGGGAGCTTAAACCGGTTTATGGTGCGCACCCAACCTCACTCTTACCCCCACCATAAACACTATCTCATATAAAGCAACCACAAGAAAAGTCACTTTTCAAGATGAACGTGTAACCATCTTGAATATAAATTGCAGATCAATAAGAAATAAAATTCCAGAATTTCACCTTCTATTGGACCAAATAAAACCTGATATCATAGCGTTCACTGAAACATGGCTGAAACCAAGTATTTGTTCATTTGAAATATATCCCGAAAATAACCAATTTCAAGTTTTCAGAGATGATAGAACCAGTGGTAAAGGCGGTGGTGTAATGTAAGCTGTTCCTAATAGATTTTTCTGTGAAGAACAACCTGACTTAAAGGCCGATCCAGATTGTAACATAGTATGGACAAAACTAAGCATTCCGGGGGTCAAAACTATTAACTTATCAGCATTTTATAAACGTCATGAGAATGATCAAAATAGCCTGTCGTCCTTGTGGAACTCTCTACAGAATATACCTAGAAACAGTATAGTTTGGATACTGGGCGATTTAAACATGCCTGATATAGATTGGACATCTGGTACAGTTAGGGATTCTTGTAAATTTAAATCATTATATGAGCAATTCTTGGAAAATCTTACAAATCACAATCTAGATCAAGTAGTAAAAGGAACCCACAAGAAAAAACAATGTTCTTGATTTATTCTTGACAAACCAGCCTTCGCAAGTTCATTCTACCAAAATATTATCTAGTCTTGGATCGTCAGATCATAATATTGTCTTTCATGAAATGAATATCAAAATCGGTAGACCTCTGCAAATTACTAAACCCAGAAGTGATCTTCCTTGGGTAACACAAAAGATCACTAAAATAATACATAAAAGAGATAAATTACACACTAAATGTAAAAAGGAAAAGAACACTTTAGTAAAATGAGACAACGACTTACTATTCTTAAAGCCACCATTCAAAAAGAAATACGCAAATCATATTGAGAGTATTTATAATCAGTAATCTTTTCTAATGACTCAGAGTCAGGTAAAAACAAAAAGTTCTATTCTTTTGTAAAACATAAAAAACAGACAATCATGGTGTTGCACCCTTAAAATCTGAAGGTAAAACTTATACTAAACCATCTGATAAAGCAACAATCTTAAACAAACAATTTGAATCCGTCTTCTCAAAACCTAAACCAGTCAGTCTTAAACAACTTTGTGAACTAAATCTCTTCAAAAATAACAACACTCAGCAAGAAAATCAAATGAATGATATAGATATAACTGTAGAAGGTGTTTTGAAAATGCTCAGGGATCTAAATCCTAACAATGCGTCTGGATCGGATCAGCTGTCGCCAAGACTACTTAAAGAACTTTCTTTCGAAACAGCTCCTTTTCTTACTACAGTCTTTCAGAACTCACTGCGAACTGGTATAGTTTCAGATGACTGGAAAACTGCTATTGTTGCACCTGTATACAAAAAAGGGCCCCAAATATAAAGCCAGCAACTATCGACCGATCTCTTTGACTGGTATAGCCTCCAAACTAATGGAGCATATCATGGTCTCAAACATCATGCGCCATCTTGATAGCAACACTCTTCTCACACCTTTTCAACATGGTTTTCGATCCAAACACAGCTGTGAGACTCAACTATTATCCTTTACACAAGAAATGTTTGACAATCTCCAATCTGGAAAACAAACAAATCTCATTGTAATGGATTTCTCAAAAGCTTTTGACAAGGTCGATCATCAACTTCTTCTCTATAAACTCATGAATATACATACCAAAATTTATGATAAGAGGGATGATTTTAATTTTAGTATTGTAAATTTCCCCCATTTGGATGGGGATGTACCTCATGCTACATCTTATGGGGTATACATTTCTCAGTTAATTCGGTTTGCCAGAGCGTGTAATTATGTTGAGGATTTCAATGAACGTAATCAATATATTACAAATAAACTTCTTCAACAGGGCTACCGTTATTACAAATTGCGTAAATATTTTGCTAAATTTTATTATCGTAATTCTGATTTGGTTTTGAAATTCAATAGTAATCTAAAGACTCTTCTGCGAGAAGGTATTTCAAAACCCGATTTTTATGGGGATGTGGTTTACAAACTTCGTAAGATTTTGGGTCATGGCAATTTTCCTACTGTATTTGCTAAAATTATAAAACGTTTTGTTAAAAGAGGTTACGACCCAACTGTTTTGAGACACACCGCATGTTTGGTGTTCAACCCGTTTACAGTTGGACGCTATGCTTCCCTCTTTGATTGTGTCTGACGGAAGAGGGGGAGGACTCTGTGATGGGCAGTTTTTAAATCCCACTGGGACGAAACTGTTTTGATTTCTGTCCTCTGGCCTGTTTCGTCGGGCCCTTAAGGGTGTTTCTCTTGGTGCTCTGCCTTCTGCAAAGGCATTGAGTACATACGTTTTTTGATTCTCAAGGTTTGCTTTTTATATATTTATACACGAGCATTTTTGTGTTTTACATTCCATGCCTTTTGTTTCCATTGCGTGTGTTAGAGATTCACCTAGCAGGGATTACTTTTATTTACACTGTCCTGTGACTTTGGAACATGGTGGGGGTAAGAGTGAGGTTGGGTGCGCACCATAAACCGGTTTAAGCTCCCCAGTGGTGTTTTTGCCACTGACCGTTCCAAGGCGGTGCCCCACTGTGTTCCTTTAATTGTTCGTTTTGTCCTCGTGTGTTTGCTTTGTATGCTAGTGTGTGTTGGTAGTGTATATGTTTGTGTGTACATGATTGTGTGTGTGTGTCGTGTGTGTGTACGTGTGTGTGTGTGTGTGCACTTCTGGGTGCTGTGGGGCTCGTTTTGGGGAGGCTGCGTTTTTGGTACGTGGCATTCCCTGTTTGATATTATTTTTGTTTTCATGAAACTTGGTATCAACAAAACGTCTCTATCTTGGATTCAAAGTTTCCTTAGTAATCGTTCCCAATCAGTAGTAGTTGAAGGCTCACACTGTGATTCTTTACCAGTTCTGTCAGGGGTACCCCAGGGTTTTGTCTTGGGCCCGTCTCTCTTCCATTGTTACATCAATGACCTTCCCGACTCTGTTAAAAGTAGGGTATGCTTATTTGCTGATGACACAATCATATATCCCACCATCGACTCATCAGTAGACTCTAACAAACTTTAGACAACATAAGAAGAATGGGAGCGTAAATGGTCTATGAAATTCAATCCTGATAAATGCGAAATCATAAGAATATCAAAAAAAGAAAAGAAAAAACATCATCTTTCCATATAAATTACACAATCAAGAACTAAAAACTACAGAATGCTAAACACCTTGGGATTACCATCAGTGATGACTTTAGTTGGAAAAAACATATTGAAACTACTTCTTCAAAAGCTAGTAACACTCTTAGATTCATAAAAAGAAATGTACAATGTAACAACCGTAATATCAAAGAAACTGCCTACAAAACATACGTCCGTCCACAGTTAGAATACTGTAACACCATATGGCACCCATGGCAGAAAAACTTATGAAATAGAAAAGGTACAAAGGGCTGCAGCCAGATATGTTCAAACAGATCCGTTTTACACTGCGTCATATCTTATCCAACATTACACACAACACGTTCTCCGTCCACATATTGACACTCAATCTGATCATGATAGACATTTTCTTAAAATTCATTTCATTAATAAAGGTATTGACTTCATCGATATACCCAGTATATTTCGTGATAGACGTGTCATTGATTCTGTGCCTAAGTATTTCCGAAACTCCGAAGTTCCTATTATCTGTTATAAATATAAAACACCTGTTAGAAATGTTATATTCAATTACAATAAAATTGTTTCCGACCTAGATGTTCAAACAAATACCCCTTCTTACTGCGAATGTAAAAACTCGAAATTTTGCTATTCAGATGCCGGTCATGTCATCACTGGTAATTTTGATATTATTAAAGACAAGCGTATTCGTAATTTATTCTTTAAAGGACCAAAATATAGAATTCCTTCTACTATTGATTTTCATGCTTGTCGTGGTCATATTGCGGAATCCATCGAAACTTTTTGTGTTAAATGGTGTCGTCGTGAGAATGCTGATCCAAATGCATTAACGTCTTGGAAACGAAGTATTTTTAACATTGTCGATTCTCGTATAAAATTTTACCAAACAAATGAACACCTACTTCCATCAAAACCCAAGTTTACTTTAAGACATCTGAAAAAGGAAATCCTAGAATTTCATTCTAAGTATGTCTTAGTTCCAGCAGACAAGGCGGCCAACAATATTATCATCATTTGACGCCTACATTATATTAATGTTTTACAAAACGAACTAAATAGCACTAAAGCTTATATATTGAGTCCTTCCGTTGAACAAAATGTGGTCACTGATCACATCAGTGAAGTTTCTAATTTGAAAGTTCGTATAGATGATCAACATATTAAACTTCCTACTATGTACTCGATTCCTAAATTACATAAACAACCATATAAAGCTCGTTTCATCGCTAATTCAAGCTCCTGTACCACTACAAATATTTCAAAACTATTAACATCTTGCCTAACTGCTATAAAAGCCCACGTGAAAAGATATTGTGATAAAGTATACGAAAACTCTGGTAAACATTTATTTTGGTCGATCAAAAATTCTGGCGAAATCCTGGATAAGTTTAAAGTTAATAATTACAAAGTAACTTCAGTCAGTACATACGATTTTTCTACACTGTATACCACTTTACCACATAATTTGATAAATGACAAGCTAACTTCCCTAATTCAAAAGACTTTTGCCAGGGAGAATGTTACATTTCTCGCCTGCAATTTCGATAAAGCTTTTTTTACTAGCTGTATTGTTAAACATTATACTATGTGGACCTGTGACGAAGTTTGTAAAGCCCTTTCCTTTTTATTGAACAACATTTATATAAGGTTTGGGAATGCAGTTTTCAGACAAGTAATCGGTATTCCCATGGGAACAAATTGTGCACCCCTTGTCGCAGATTTGTTTTTATATTGTTATGAAAGAGACTTTATGTTGAGTCTTTCTCCAGACACGCAGGCAGACATTATCACTGCTTTTAATAATACATCACGCTATCTGGATGATATTCTTAATATGGATAACCCGTTTTTTGGTCAATTGGTGGACACTATTTATCCCCGGGAACTCCAGTTAATTAAAACTAACAATTTGGATACTGGTGCTTCATTTTTAGATTTACATCTCTCTATTTATAACAATATTATACATACCAAAATTTATGACAAGAGGGATGATTTTAATTTTAGTATTGTAAATTTCCCCCATTTGGATGGGGATGTACCTCATGCTTCATCTTATGGGGTATACATTTCTCAGTTAATTCGGTTTGCCAGAGCGTGTAGTTATGTTGAGGATTTCAATGAACGTAATCAATATATTACAAATAAACTTCTTCAACAGGGCTACCGTTATTACAAATTGCGTAAATATTTTGCTAAATTTTACTATCGTAATTCTGATTTGGTTTTGAAATTCAATAGTAATCTAAAGACTCTTCTGCGAGAAGGTATTTCAAAACCCGATTTTTATGGGGATGTGGTTTACAAACTTCGTAAGATTTTGGGTCATGGCAATTTTCCAACTGTATTTGCTAAAATTATAAAACGTTTTGTTAAAAGAGGTTACGACCCAACTGTTTTGAGACACACCGCATGTTTGGTGTTCAACCCGTTTACAGTTGGACGCTATGCTTCCCTCTTTGATTGTGTCTGACGGAAGAGGGGGAGGACTCTGTGATGGGCAGTTTTTAAATCCCACTGGGACGAAACTGTTTTGATTTCTGTCCTCTGGCCTGTTTCGTCGGGCCCTTAAGGGTGTTTCTCTTGGTGCTCTGCCTTCTGCAAAGGCATTGAGTACATACGTTTTTTGATTCTCAAGGTTTGCTTTTTATATATTTATACACGAGCATTTTTGTGTTTTACATACCATGCCTTTTGTTTCCATTGCGTGTGTTAGAGATTCACCTAGCAGGGATTACTTTTATTTACACTGTCCTGTGACTTTGGAACATGGTGGGGGTAAGAGTGAGGTTGGGTGCGCACCATAAACCGGTTTAAGCTCCCCAGTGGTGTTTTTGCCACTGACCGTTCCAAGGCGGTGCCCCACTGTGTTCCTTTAATTGTTCGTTTTGTCCTCGTGTGTTTGCTTTGTATGCTAGTGTGTGTTGGTAGTGTATATGTGTGTGTGTACATGATTGTGTGTGTGTGTCGTTTGTGTGTGCGTGTGTGTGTGTGTGTGTGTGTTGGTGGTGTGCACTTCTGGGTGCTGTGGGGTTCGTTTTGGGGAGGCTGCGTTTTTGGTACGTGGCATTCCCTGTTTGATATTATTTTTGTTTTTTTGTTTGAATGATTACTCTTACCAAAGCAGCGTACCATCAATGCTTGAAACTCTTACATGGCAGACATTTGAACAGAGAAGAATACACGCATCATTAATAATGTTGTACAAAATATCACACAACCTCGTCATGGTAGACCATAACAACCTGACAGTCTCTAGATATCTTAACTATAACATACCATTTTCAAGAACACAATATCATATGAACTCCTTTTTCCCTCGCACGATCAGATACTGGAACGCCTTGCCTTATAACATCAAGGACAGTGTGAATCTTCAGTGCTTCACATCTGGCCTAGACTCATATATGGACTAATTTCATCGTCCTGTTTTTATTTTTAACCAAGTTGTATATAGTGCTACTTTTACTCTCTTAATACAGGTAACATGTACCATGTAACATAGCATGTTCTCTTAACAACTGCCCCGACCTCCCAGTTATGATCAGAAATTGATTGTTGGGAGTATCCCCGTATATGTAGATGTAGATGTAGGTATAATATATTTTTTTTACCAGAGTCCTGTAAAGTGTCAGGTAGGTACATATTCATGTAGAATGTAGAGGTGTTAATTTATTTGACCAGCCTCATGTAAATCATCCAACACATAGTTTGTTTTATCAGGATGCAAGGGTTAAAGTACCGTTAGATGAGCCAAAACATAGTTTGGTTCTATATGACACAATGGTTAAGGTATCTGTATATTCATGTCCTTCCAAGAGATACATTCAAAAAAATACTGTTCTTGGATCACAGTATATTCCAAATTAACCAGTGTTTAGTGGCTGAGAAGATGAACCTAAGGGTGAGGTTAGCTGTAACATATGGCGGTTTGAGGGCAAATTGTAGTTAGTGACTGTCATAAACCAGAATGATTAATTTTGCAGTCCATAATAAACTTTAAAAGGGTCAAGCTCTACCTATGTTAGTTTCTGAAGGAGAACATGCCACACCCTTAGATATCTTACATGAATTAGATGTTTTTATGGACATGTAGGAAGTGGTTAGGAGTTAATGCAGTCATTTTACAATGGTTGTCTAGAGGCATTTGAATCTATTATGAGTTATGGTGTTCACCTAGAAGAGAGTTTATCAAGGGCAGTTCAAAAGGGTCGTATTGATGAAGCGAAATATTATATGATTGGTACAAGGTTATAGGCTGTAAAATAAAGATTTAAAGAGGACTACTCAACACTTGTACAATAATATAAAGGTTTTTTAGTTTTTACATATGGAAATTACAAAAGTAGAGATGCAAAAGTTAGCAAGTGTTGGTAACTCTAGCACTCCAAAACCTTAGTTAGGTAGTACAGCAGCATAGTAGTCAGGTTGATAATACATCTGATTCTAATACGCTTGTTTTAAAACAGCTTCATGAGCTTATGCGTAAAATGAAGGTTTTAGAAGGTAAAATGGAGTATTCTTTAGTAAGTGTCTTCTGGCAGCCGTGGTAATACATGCTGGTCCACAAAATGCAATTGATCATTTAAACTAGGTAGTTCTTCTGTTGTTGGGCATACAGAAGATCAAGACTTCACGGAGCCAATGCAGAGCCCAACATGTAATATTGAATATGCAAAATTAGATACAGTCGCGTCTCGATTATTCAAAGTGCCGGGGACCAAGATTTTACTTCGAATAATCCATGGGTTCGAATAATCCAAGTCCCGAAGATTTCCAGCTGATCGTTATTTAAATCGTCAATATATACATGTATATAGCTATCACGGACGCTTAACGTAATACACATTGCGTATATCATTTAGATGAAAGGAAAAGGAAAACAAAAATAAATCATATCAAACGTTCAATTTATTTTTTCCTTCTTCAACCCTTTCCACTTGTTGCTGATTTAGGTATCCCGCTGGGGCCGGATCCTTTGCCAGATTGCTCAGTACGAATAAAAAGGAAGATATCAGCTGATCTGGATATCCCCCGTTACCGGGTCCTTCGCGAGATTGCTTAACCCGAATTACTTCTGCACAAGTAGAAGTCATTTTTCTTCTAACAGTTAAATTAAAAGTAATGCTTTAATTAGGCATGGTAGTTTGGTAGTCACGAGTTTGTTATTCGAAATTAAAGGTGAAAATCTTTAACCGACTTTCAAACAAAAACAAAAATTGTTCCTTCTGTTAAAGCGAGTATGTAATTATCACACCTTAGCACATATAACACGCCGTCACGCGCGTTTTTCACAAGTTGAGCGTGTCAGCAATTATTCGTTTGATTGGAATGCATTTCGAATAATGGGTGTAAAATTCCTTACAAACATTGTCAATCGGACTTTAAAAACACTTCGAATAACACCAGGTATTCGTAAAATCCATTTCGAATAACCCGTTTATTTTTATATACATTTATATATTGAACACTTCGGGACCGAATATTGTCTTCGGATTACACCAGGTATACGAACAATAGGTTGTTATATAATCGGGGTCGAACTGCAGTAAAAAAATAAAATCTACTGTTTTAAATAAAATGGTTGGTTCTGACAATGTTTGTGGGTAGAAACAAATGTGTTTATAGACACAGGTTCTATGATTACTACAATTTCAGATGAATTTTATCATTCACTTCAACCTTTGCCTATTAAATATGACATAGCCGAATTTGGTTTGTCTGAAGAAAATGCCCAAGTGCACAGTAACATTACAAAGGTTACATTGCGGCGGATATTTCTGTCCCATTTTTTGAAAAAGTGGTTCTAATACTAAAATTCGATTATCTAGCTGCAACATCCTTGTTCCAGATGTAAAAGCAATGCTGCAGATGTTAAACGATAATTTAACCGGACTCATTTAGTGGCATGTTCAGTATAATTATCAGAAGCATAATAGAAAAACATTGCAATCGCTTTTACTTATTTACTAATAATTCGTTTTAGTACAGAAATCATTTTGAGATGGACATATGAAATGTTTTCTAAGTAAATACAATGCTCGTAAATCAGATTAAATTCACAGTATAACAAACACTGGTATTCGTCCTGAATTGCATTTTTATTACATGCCTTACACAACCGTTTTTTCCTTAGAATATTTTGGTGACGACATGTCTCAGTTTCAAGTTAATTTGATCCTAATCCAAAATTTACAAAAGTAAATATACATTTCTTAATATCTAACATATCCAGATACGTTTCGGGTGTAAATGCTTGTTTAAGAAAGTGTATTTAGAAAGCTTTCTGCTTGAATATACGCCTCTTATCAATTCTGTAAAAACATAATATATGTACAACTTTTTGTGTTAGTAGACTGGTTATCCAATGCATCATCAAAACCATGTTTCAAAGATGAAAGTGTATATGACCATTTACAACATCATTGTATATCATTAATCATTTTAACTATCCTAGTAATTCGCATTTTGAGAATATTAACCAGTATTTGGCACACCTTTTTCGAAATTCAATGTACATTAGAAATCGAATACAGTCACCAAGTATGGCTACGTTTTATGGCTTTTGTTTGGCGCACAATAAAACACTTACATGCGTAGTACTAAATGCATTCGAGTTCATCAAATTGTATCAACACCCCAAACAGCGATTGAGGACACGCCTTTGTATTAAATACAGAATCCCTTTATTACACCACTGACCACTTACATATGGTTACAATTAGAAACGGGTTAGATCAATTACATACCGTAATGGATTCAAGGGCCAGACCAGGGCAATGATAACAAAATCTCAATAAACTCTAGAGTCTTACAAATTAACGAACAGTAATCCTTTTTAGAAACATCCCTAGAAGATTGGTAGTTATGTCTGAGAGTGGACATTATCGGTTAGTTTACATGCATATATATACAGATCGTCTTATAATATAACCCCTAAATAGGTTATTGTAGCATCTAAGGTATCAGATACACCTACAGGTACTTTGAAGTTCGTTTATTAGAATTTATATAAAACAGTGCCACGTATCAATGTTTTATCCTGCCAAATGAGATTGCTCAACATTTTTCTTGCAGTTGACTTACAAATTATCATGATATGCCAACATATTGTCCAGCAAAATTCAAGAAAACATGTTCTTTTAAAACACATGGTGTTTTTCAAAACAGTAATTTCAACTCACATGAGATTCATTAAACAACGTTAGTGTTCATACAAAAAGTAGCCTCAACAGTATTTTGAGACAATACTTAAAATACAAACTTTATAAACGAACCTTCTTTGACTGTATCCTCAAATTTAAAACAGTACCTTGTAATATTTCTTTGCAAGATTTGAAACATCTTTAACAATATTTTAATTGAATTTGACAAATCGTTTCTATGACATTACGATCAACCTTTGTCTTAAATCTTAACATGCTTAGATATCCTTTCTCTTCTCTGCAGACATGTTTGAATTTAATTTCAATTTGTTTGTCTCAGGAAGCCTTTCTGTTATTTGTAATTTATCTGCTGACCTTGTTTCCCCGGTATGCGTAAACTTACTGCAACATAAGCCATATTGAAAAAGTCTTAATAAATACATGAAAGGACAGACAACTTACATATTTTAAGCATTAACATTAAGTAATGGAAACTGTTTGAAATAAAGTGCGGCTGCAGCACCAAATACACTATTCCCTAAGCTGAATGACAACCATTCGATTGGCCGAACTTCCAGTAATAAAGCTTAACGGACTTGAAACAAATTTGACACGCTACTACGTTGACACTAGATAACGATTTCCATATATCAAAGCAAAATTTTCTTTATTAATCCCAATCTAATGTTTAATTAAACACTTGTCCGGTACGTGGTTCAAATAGTTTGTTTGCAGAATAGGTCTGTGTTCACTTTGAATCGTGTTCTCTTCGCAGATGTCACACCTATTTTTCGTTGGTTCAAAAATGAAAGATTGAAGTCATTCCTAAATGACGTGTAGTATGGCTTGTTTTGTCTGCGGAACTATGCCTTTTTTCTAATTAACCTTTATATAGTTTGTTCATTTCTGATACGTTTAAAACTGGATGTAGATATTCCTTAAATGTAGAAACTTTGCAATAATAAAATGATTTTCTTGGAAATGAATTGATACATGTATGTTCCTTTATTTACACTCTTGGCATTCCTCTCATGTCATTGTATCCTTTTCCAGTTTCAGCTTTTTTGTGGTAGTATTCGACTCATTGTGCACTAGTTTCTAAAATGACGTCGTGTAAAACTCTGTACAAACTCTTAAAGTTGAGATAGTACTTGTATGTACAATTATTTGCAGATTTTTTCTTTTGTGTTTCTTCCGTTCTTTTACTGTTTTCTCAGTAGAGCTTCCGAAAAATGCACTCTTTTTATTGTCTGTCAAATTCCATAATTCATCAAATAGCTGCAGTCGATCTACCCGAGAAAATATAAAACACGGTTTATATAAACATCTCCCCTCGCAATCCTTTCGATTTGTGACCTCTATGGCTTGCAGTGATTTACCACGCACATCCACATATTCTTTTTCACAATCTTTTTCTTATATCTTCTTTCCATTCACTTTCTTTCCTGAAACGTTTATGACCTCAAACCCTACATTTTCAACAATGTTGGAAGGAGCTACTTCAATTTAAAAAACTCCGCCTATTTGTCTGAGTGTTTAACTACACTAAAACATTCAAATAGACGGTAGAAATACGCCAAAGAAGTATTAAAATGTACCATATCGCTGACAGTCTTACAAATTTAGTGCAAAAACTACAGGTCCAATTTCTTGAACGGGCAGTCTGAATACAAAAAGCAATTTACAAAATAAACAACAAAAAAAAAAACCAACAACAACATATGTAATTATTTAAACCGTAAGCTTTAGTGCTTAATACATGTACCTCAAAAGTCGTTAAATGTAATTCTAATATGCCTAAGGTATATTTCTATAGTCAATTCGCATTAATATGATTAAAGCACTCGGAAAAGTAGGCGGAGTTTCGGACATGGAAGTAGCTCCTCCCGACTTTTCTAATTTACTCCCGCGCAAAAATAAAATATAGAAATGGAAATAATATCAGTATAAATGCATCAGTGGCATGAAAAATATTTGTTTAAGAACCTAAATATTATTTTTGATTGCGTCATGTGAGCCTTTAGAATACCCTCACCTTGTTTTCCTTGAAAAAAGGCCAAGAAATTCAGGATTAACAGTCGTACAATGTTTTGATTCCGGGAGACAAAACTATGAATGAAAACGTTTACGTCATCACACTGACGTCATTACTCCACGTTAAAACGTTGTACAGTTCAAATTAACGGTACGCATTTAAATCGATTGGCTGCTTTGTTAGGTTCTGAATCTGACGTCTTCTGCATAATGTCAGTCAGGTATTTCTTTTTATATTTTATGTATTAGATGATTAAACTAAAATAAGTTTGTATAATATAGTTATGTTTGATATCTTGAATGGTTGCCCGAATAGGGGAGTGAATTCCAACAGCTACTACTTAATATGCTGTTTTACACATTACCGCCGAACTGAAAAAAGGTCCGTAGTAGTTACGATAGTTTTAAAAGAATCGGCTTCTAAGAATCGAAATAATCTATGGCTTGGAGTGCTTTATCGAAATTGAAGCATTTCCCGTCGGTAATGTGCCTGCGTAATAATTCACTCGGGCTTCGCCCTCGTGAATTATTCCGCCAGGCACATCACCTCCGGGGAATGCTTCAATTTCGATAAAGCACTCAAAGCCATAGATTATTTCTTAAATATAAGAAACAATGCTTCATTTAAAAAACGCGGTTTTATCTTTTACTGGTAAACATTAAGGTATGGGAATTCCCAGCTTTATCTTTGCATAAGTCGAATGTATTATGGATGTGCGCCTACTGAATTGTTTCTGCTCACCTTATCTGCTGTACAATAATTATACGCTCTCGGTTGCGTTTCTTAAGTTATCCCGCATACTGTAATTGCCTTCAAATGTCGGATAATTTCGTTTTGTTTGTCAAGTTTAGAATGAAATTCGCTGTTCTGGATTTAATTCGCAGGTGTTGATAAAAATAGGTTAGACTGACTGATAAGTACTGCAAATGTGTTATACTGAGTGTCAGATGGGATGCGTTAATATTAGAAATTAAGTTTTTTTTTATATATTTTTGTCTATGCGATACTACAGTTACCTGATAGAATTTCGGTATCATGGGTATATAACAGAATGCATTTCATGTATTGGGGCAATAGATAGGGAATGTCTGTGGAAAAATCTCGGCTTTCAGCCTCGATTTTTTCCACAGACCTTCCTTTAATATAGCCCCAATATATATGTTTTTTTTATCTTATGCCTACAGTACTGTGTTTACTATCATATACCTAAAACTTCAAGATCTTCATGCAAAGACTAACTGAACGTCAGGAAACTAGCATAAACCTCCAACAACGTCAATGTACACTCGAGCAATTTGAATTTAATGCAACATGCATCTAACACTGTTTTCTTTTTTAACTATCTTAAATAATGTATGTGGTTTAATACCTGTAAAAGACACATAAATACGACCTATCGTTTAGACAGTCTTTTATGATAATACAAATCATTGTCTCTCAGGTTTTTGCACCCTGTTAAATTCACAATTTTTATATTTAATTGATATTGCAAAAAACTTAATGCTGATGTCAGACAATCTGATAGAGACAGTTGAATATAATTGATAAGTACTGAAAACGTGTAGTACCAGTAACACTGTTGTTGAATAATGAATGTGTGGAAAGTTTCATGACATCTGACAAAGCATTCTTTGAAAATGTCAGTACATAATCAAAATCAAATTCACTCCAAAGAACATAAAATGTAGAAATATAACTCTACATTTATTTGCAAGTTCTGTTTACTTCTCTAAACAGGTAGTCTTAAAGGCAAATATTTTCGAACATTTTTAGTAGAAAGATGTCAGGCAGTAGCAGGGAGGCTGCCCTCAAATAACATAAGCATGTTTTAATTATATGAATCATAAACGCTTTTTTGCCATAATGTTTTTTTGCGAAAGGTTTATACATGTCAGCAACAAGATAGAATTTCATTTAGCAGCAAACTGTTGCAGTCTGAAAATGAACAACAAAGTACACTGTACAATTTCCTCTGTAATATGACCTGTAAACAAGGTCCTGGGAATCATGTTCGTCTGGGTTAGTGAGAGTCATATTCGTCTTGGTTAGTTGACAATAAGTAATAACTTCATCTTGGTAAAACTGAGTGTATTTTATTCGGTTCTAAAAGGAAATTAAAAAGGGATGTAAGTTGTGTGCCATAATCATACTATTTCTCAAACATCAAGTGTAAATTATTTAGGTTTAAGTGTTGATGACAAGTTGTCTGGTGAAACAGTTGAAAACTCTATTGTATCAAAGGTCAATTCTAGTCTTAAATTTTTGTATAGACATGCTTCGGTATAAAATTATCATACTAGGAAACATTTGTGCTCTGCCCTTATACAATGTAATATAGACAATACTTGTTCCTCTTGGTATCCTAGTTTAAGTGAATGTATTAAAGACAAATTACAGATATGTCAAAATAAAATTGTCAGATTTATAAACGAAATGGGTTTAAAGGAAAATCTTAATTGTCAAACTCTTGCTTATATGACTTTTTTGAATATTGAAGCAAGAAAGCAAGCAAGATCGTTTGAGCAATGTGTTTAACATTGTAAATAGTACAGGACCTTCTTATATGATGAGAAAGGTTTATGTACACAAGAAATTTACATTTTCATTTTACCAGTTCTAATTAAATAATGAAAAAGAAAATTTTACTTTTCATTACTCTGCAATTAAAGCTTGGAATTCACTGCCTGTGCATTTGAAACTAAAATTGGACAATTCAAGAAGGCTGTTAAATACAATTTGTTAGACGTGGCTATTATTTCTTAGGCTAAGTGGTTTATATATTCGTAATAAACTTAACAATTTTTGTTTTAATCTTAATGCACTTTATCAAATGAACTATAATTATTTGTTTCACATAGAAACATATTTTCAGAGTACCTATAACTTAATTTTCCATTTTATTTGCACTTCTAAAAAACCAACGTCTTATCTTTTTTCTTTTATGCTTTTTGTTGATTTTATAGCTATAAGGTATTTATCAGGACCCCGTTTGAAATAAGCTTCATGGCTTATTGGACCATCCTAGGTTTAATGCACTCTTAATTTTAGCTAATTGCTCTTTCAAGTGTCTGCATATACAAGTTGACTAATGTTTCTATAATTTAGCTCATGAACATTTACAAACAACTCATTATGTGCTTATAAGTTCACGATGAATAGTGATTATCAGTTGTACTGAAATTTAATCTGTGATATAAAGTTCATATGATAATCTAAGCATACTGTGATACATGTTATTATTTGTCGGATTGATTTTTTTTTTTATTCGCTATAAATGTATTTGTTTAATTAATTTGTATATGTGTGTATTTTATCTGAATAACAAAATCATCAATCGATCAACAATGTTGTAGTTGTTAATATGGAGAAAGAATAAAATTACTTTAAGGTCACAATTAGTCATGTGACTAAGAATTTATCATTATATTGATTGGTTACAAAACATCTTTTGTAAAAAGTGATGTAAAAGAATGAGATATGATAAAATACAGGACAAATTCCTAGTATTATAGTTGACATAGAGCAAAATACGTTGACCGGATCTCGATTTCTATGACGTCAATGAACAAAAGGAATGTTGTGTAGATAGAGTAATTAATACATGTAATTATCTCACTGCTTATACTTGTTGATAGGACATTTTTTCACTAAAGCGACAGGTTGTAGTGAGTCGGTCGTAAAAGCATTCACAGCAGCTATGGTGCAAGCTCTGGAAGAAATAGATTAATGGAGCCATTAATTCAACAGATAAATAACAAATTACACACTTGTTTGTCTAAAATAAGCATTATATATAAGCGCTTTCAATTCTACAATTGACAAACAAAATGGAGTTATCCAGCATCGGAAGTTTGCCGGATGACTTGGGAAACGCATCTGAGAACGAAAAGGTATTGAACAACATATAAGGATCATACAGTAGACACTATTCCTCTGGACTCATACATAGATGCCACCGGGGGTCCCCTCACCTCTGACGAAGTAGTTGTTGATATAGTCTACACACAGATAAGGTTAAACAATATATTTCCGTTGATGATAATGAGAGATCTCATACAATTGAAAAGCCAACAAAAAGAAAATTCTAAAAAAATGTAAATTTAAAGCTTGGTAAACCAAAAATCTAGTATTCAGAAACAGAAATATTCTAAAATCCTGCAAAACAGATGACTGCAATGTCCTCATGTCTGACGATTAAATAAAAAAGAGAGAATACATTGTCAACGTCTTGCAATGCTGGCTAAAGCATGTATCATGTGTGAGGGGTCTCTGTCTAAATAATAATCATTTCAACTACATTTGTTTTTGCTTTGCTATGTAACTCATTACCAGCACAAAACATTATCAACTTAATGATATATTTTTTTTTACATTTTTTGAATATAGTTTAACTTGTTAATTTCGTATATGATACATTGTTTTTATAATCCTAAATAATATCAAATATATATTGCATATTATAATTTCTACTGTGGTCAATTAGAAGTTCATTACAAGAAATTATAAATTTTGTTATTCCACAAAAGTCAGAATCCGAGAGAAACAAAGCTGTCGGGATGTTACAAGGGGGCGTTTCAGCCGTTGATGATAGTAGGACTTTTGGTTGTAATCGAAGGACAATTTATGAATTTATGACGTTTTAGGGTGACAGGCAATGTTTAGGATCGTCCTAGGTCAGGTTGACCACACGCAACCAACGGGACGATCAATTGTGTTAACGCACTTACGACACAGGTTTTCTTCGGCGAAATTATTGTTCGTGGAAATTTAAATGCGCAGGGGTATGTTAATAACAATCTTATCCCTGAAGCCATGCCATTTATATAAAGGCATGTTTCTGTTATTTTTCAACACGACAATGCGCGTTTCTAACATAACATGTGCTCATCTGGCTAGTGCCAACGATATTGTTATGCCGCGGCATGCTTTGTCATCCGATTTGCATATTGGATGAACTCGGGAGACGTGTACGCCACCATTATGTCTTAAATAATGAGAGAATTGGCAGTAGCACTGGAGAGTGAATTGAAATGAATCAACTGAATTGTTTGTTGCACTTTCTTGAGGTCAAGTATACTTCCTAAATGTGTGTTTCTGGGTCTTGCTATTTATTGTCAGTATTAATTACTCCAATATAAGTTTTTGAAATAAGGAGTCTACTGTTTCAAATGTTGTAGTGCATATTGATTAATCATTCTGTTAACGAATGTTTCAAATCTTAAAGATGGTTTACATTATTTTTCATGCACTTTCTAAATGTTTAATACATGAAACTACCTTCAGTTCACATTGCATGCTACTCTTTATACTTTATAATTTAATTTTCTGTCAGATGTTTTTATTAATACCATATGTTTTAAAGATAGATATTGTCTGTCATAGTGTTGTAATGAGTTGTTAATTTGCAGACCTGATTAAAATTACTAGAGGTGTTATATCATTGTCCAATAAAATAATAACTTTTTAACAACATATCTCTTACTTTTTTTATGACCTTATGCTGCTTTTTTGTTGCCAGTTTGACTAATTACCAGTATAGTTTAACTTGTCTTCAGCCAATATACCGGTATAACTAGCTTACACATCATCTTAGGTGTCTTCCTCGAGTGTGTTAACGATAATTTTCCTTATATGGTCTCTGGAGTTCAAAAAAAGTTATTGAAAAGTTAACTATTAGCAGTGAATTACCCATACCTGTGATATGCTTCTTGAATAATTCTTCATGTTAATTGAATTATGTTGTAACATCAATTCTTAGTGCTTACCAAGAGATGATTAAGTATCAGTCTTATATTGCTTAAAATTGAGCAATTCTTACTTTGTAGTACTTTGTAGTACGTTAACGTAGAACTACAATAAAATGAACACAATTTAATCACTATAGTATCAATTAGTTCATTTATTTCAATATGTAATTTCAAAGTGCTCCTGGGATTTTAATTATATTTCCAAACATTTTTCATAATTCTGAATAGTTCATCTAGATGTACGCGTCCTGGTGTTTCTGCATGTTCAACTCATAAGAATGAAGTGTATCTGTAAGGTTGTGTAAAATGAAAATGAAATAATATGCATTCAAGCCTTATACGTAGTCCAGTTAACTACTAATGTTGAATGAATGGTCACGAAGAGGGTAGGCCTGAATAATTATTGTTTAAAAGTTAAGCATAATGAAAACAAATCCATGAAGGATTCAAATGAGTTTCAGTGCAGATGGTATTTAACTTACTTATGAATGTGAAAAGCTTTAATTTACTTTATTTTGTCAGCCACAATTTGGTAGGACATTTTTATCCCATTTGTGATAATGGCTCGTAAAATGTATGTTGTGCGTAGTTCATCCTTAATGCTTTGATTTAAAATCCATTTTCATGCACACAAAGTAATTTATATGGACAGAAATAGCGAGGCATACTAGTAAAATATAACATGATATAAAAGGTTTTGAAGTTATTAGAATGAATGAATTATTTATCATTACGCAAATTGTATATGAATACTGTGCTAGTAATACTGTACTGTGCTAAACATTTCTCAGTAAAATGATTTCAAGTTCATTTCCTATTAAAAAATAAAACTGAATTTAAAACCAATTTTGTTTGCCTAGGTAACTCTCTTAAATGTGCATCACAAATGTTTTACTGTTGAAAAAGTGTTGTTATGATCCAGGCAACTACATCGCGCAGGAATGCTTTAATGATTGCGTGCCATACTGATAATGTCCCAGGCTCTATTTTGACATTGAGTACCGCGGATCCAGGATATGGTCCTAATACTTACAATCTGTAAACTTGTTTGTTAAATTTGCAATCACAAGATGCTACTTTGGCGGCGTTTTTCATTCATCTGTAGTCCACAGACATTATGTTAAATATTTATCTTAATTTATCTCCGTATATTCTAACTGTTCAGACATTTTTCTTTTAATATCATATTTTCAGTACGTATTAACAATATGAAAATGCGAATTATTACTATTTTTATTATGTTCATACAATGCAATGAGCAGATATACCTTTACGGCACTGAAGTTTATTTTTGTTATGAAAAGGGACCGAGATAATTACCAAATATGTGTTTACCTGCAAGTAATTATAAAAGATATGTTGTTTTTCTAAATTCAGAAGCATTATAGCTGCTTACAACCTACGGGCATCACAACCCCGTTTGCTTAGTAAATTACTCATTTTATGACAAAATCCTAAGCTTTATGCAAAGCATTTGTTACTAGTATTTGGAAACAAAACGTTCTGATACGCCATTTAAAGATTATGGCATATTCATTTCTTGAAAAGCAACTCAGAACATTTGAAAGACAAACTTTATGAATTCTAATATAAATCGAAAACTTGTCCGTTGTGAACAAGGCTTAGTGGTAAAAATCAGCTCACTTATCTCAGTTCCTTAGATACTCTTCCTCTTCGGGAAATTTTGATTTAATTTTTTGTCTTTATTATTTTCCAAAGGAAAAGCTGTTTTATTTCAATTATAATTTCTTATTCACTAAGCGTGAATTAGGTATTATCTAATTATCGAAACAAATAACTTACTAATGACTGGTTGACTGGACCATTTATAGATAATCGGTTATTGACATGCTGAGAGCGGGGCGATGTTGGAATACATATAGGTTAACTTTTACGGTTCTTAAAACATGTTTGTTCAGCATATTCTTTTTGCAGAAGAGGAATTGAACTAATGGTTATGCATAAAAAAGATTTGCACTTGCCATGAAAGTGACCTTAATTATGTTTACCGTTTTTTACGAACTAGGAAGAGCCTTGTGCTCATGACAGAAACTACAACTCCATACTAGCAAGTGATTTTAAATCTAAGTCAGTCTTAATTTACGTTAATTGGATATGCAATGATAGTATCGCCATCTGCTGCAAGGAGCCTCTCTTTGGCCTCTCAGTTATTTCCAGGATATGAAGCCGCAGATAGACTGTACTGAGTCTTTCTTTCTTGTAATTCTGTAAATATAGATTGAGAAGTTAACAATATCACAAAATGCGGTTTCTAAAAAGGAATGTTCAATATCAATAACTCAGTCGATACCAAATGATGAAACTAATCAAATTCAACAAATCAGCTAATTACTAAGTGAATTTATATTCTTATGAATTTAAATACATAGATTTGTCAAGTACTTAATATGTTAGCGATATGCTGCCGACTCTTAATAGTTTTCAAGATTTGTTTCAAGATTTATTTAATCATGGCATAAACATTTATATGTCCATCAACACTAAACATAATGGTGTGGCTACAATATCACATATACATACACATACATACATATCGCAAGTACTGTACCATACATGTAATACTATCATATAATGTCATGAGAAAAGTATGTAAACAATTGCATAGTACGGCATGAGTGATATATATATATGATATCAACATACTTATAAAAGAATTGTAAATGAAGTTTTGTATACAATCAATAACTTTATCCTATATAGCAATTACATTAGCCTTATAGTCTATTATTACAGTGTACTCAGCTTACTTGCTAAATATACATGTATACATTTTGACAACCTATTTATAACATCTTTTTTACATTTCATTAAATGTTTAAATATTTTAACATTAGGCCAATAACAATAGCAGGGTGGTAGGTGTATAGTGAGAGCAAACTTGGTTTAAGTGAGAAAATTGAGAGCAAACTTGAGGAAAATGGCGTAAAACGTGTTTTTTAACTAGGTCAAGCGCATTCATACCAGGAAAAGTCGTTTTCTGTACGCTAGGAAATTGTATAAATATGCCGTTAGTCAAAGGTTATATGTTACCTTCACTCGATTCTTTGTTTCCACCCGCAAAGATTCGCAGTTTTGAAGTTATTGAAAGTTGAATTTGGTCAGGTGGAAGCTTTCACGAATAGAAACCGAAAGTGCCCTGGCCATTTATCAACATTTTCATCAAAATCGATAGATATTGAGGCCAGAGATCGATTGTTTTATAAGAAAATATATGGGAAATATTTACCTGCACTTCACTGCAATCATGAGTGTTTTCATACTCCAATAGCTTCGTTTAAACACATTTTGGAGACAAACTTTATACTTTAATACTTTTTAAAGACAAACTTGTCACGCGCGCTTCACTTAGTTTACTCCAAGAAAGAAATGACTTGTACAAATGAATGAACTGAATATCTTTTCACACCGCATTTATTATTTACAGACTTATCTACATGTACGTGTATATAGGTCCGTGTATACTTGTATGCGATTCTCCTCTGAGCACACATACACCAGTGTTTGCTCTATATTTCTACTTGAGACTACCTCGAATAATTTATTTCTGCCTGTTTTATTTTGCTGCAATTAAATTATTATATCGTCGGTGTAATTTTAAAGAGCTAGGTCATAATGCATCTAATTAGCCCACGTGCAAATAGCCTCCTTATAATCTAAATCATACTAACAGTAATAGTTGTATTCATAAAATCAGTCAACACTTCCCAAGAAATATTATAGTTTGACATACTTTCTCGTCCAATAAATTAGGCGGATCGTACTAAATATTCAGCGAAAAAAATATTGCATAATTATGATGCAGGTAAACCGAATTATACTTTTATTATCTGATACATGTGTGAAAAGCGCATGGCGTCAGCCCTTGTGGAATTTTGTGGCTGGACTTATGTTAACAAGCATCAGCGCTAAAGTACAGTAGTCGGAACGTAACAGTTGTCACACGGAACGCAGGTTACACGCACGATGTACGCACGATGTACGCACGTTACACGTACGGTAAATACACGATACACGATTCAGAACGATACACGATATGAACGATATACGAGGCGCACGCTGCACGCTACACGTTAGACGGAGTACACGTTATACGATTACTTTTGACTTTTTACATTTAACTTAAAGTTTGATTGTTTTTTTTCCCACCAAATCTGTTTTGATTCTCTTTTACAATTTGTTGTCCTTATACCGTTTAATGAGACCAAAAGATAAAGACCGATTTATTACAGGCTTCGCACCTACACAATAGCAAAAATACTTCGGAAAGTTACATATCTCTATAGTTGAAGTAGGTGCGAAATAAATTACAGTAAGTGTCAAATTCGTATTTTGATATTGAATCTGAGGTGCGAGAAAATGGGCGGAAGTTAATTGCTGTCAACACCTTTCTTGAAAGCACCACTACACGAAAGAGTGACACTGTCCATTTGTCTTTTTAAGGTCAAAATAATTATTTTTTCAATAAATCATTCATAGTTTTTATGGTATTCAAGTGGCGATTATCTTTACAGTAGTCGGAACGTAACAGTTGTCAAAATTTGCGTATATCGTGCGTATAACGTGCGTGTAACGTGCGTATAACGTGCGTGCACTCATCGTGCATTTTGTCAATCGTATATCGTGTATCATATCGTATCATTCATCGTGCAACGTGCACCATATACTATACACGATACACGATATACGATTCCCGATGCACGATAATCCACACGGCATACGTACGATTCGATGGTGTATTCCGTAGTTAATCGTTTTACTTAGCGTGCACATCTCCCCCCAAAAAGTGCTGATTTCAGTTTATATTATTTAGTGTAGTTGCGGGCGAGAAAGACTTTCGGGACAGGTCGAAGACATTTTCACCTCATATCCGAAACTTATGTCTATTTTTGCAACGGAATGGACATCCTTTTTTTTATCTAAACTGCTGTTGTCAATGCATTCCTTAAAGTGCAGCAGACAAGGTACGCCTGCACCGAAGCAACATATCGTGGGTATGATGTTAACAAGTTTATTATTGGCTAGATGCAAATAATACGCCGAATCAACTACACTTTTACGAAATTATTTAAAGTCCGAAGCAATCCTAAACGTCCCCAAACCAAAACGTCCCTAGACCAAAACATCCCCCCATATGACCAAAACGTCCCCCCATATGACCAAAACGTCCCCTATACTGCCTGATTGGAATAATATATCCGTTAGCTGACATAAAGAGAAAAGGTAATTAGGTAGTGTCTTTGACTGATTATAATAGTGATTAATTAGTTTGATTCTCATCAAATGCCTCGATGTCATTCAAAACAGGGTCCGTATATTGTCCAAAATAAAGGCCTCCAGCTGGCCCTTAGCGCGTTGTCCTCTACTCCTGCCTACCTGTTTGAACTTGAGGCTGGGGTTCTGCCCCTTAGACTGAGGCGCAAAGAATAGATTCTCAAATATTGAGCGAAAGTCAAGGTTTTGGTCAGTGAGATCATAAAGCACGGCTATTTTGTAAGATCCTCCTACAATTAGTGCTCTATGAAAACAAAATGAACAAATCTGACATACCGCATCTCGCAAAGTTAGAAACTCAAATGAATATCAGATATTTTTACTCTGGACATCTACATAATTATATACACAGATGGGTCTAAATATCCAGGCTCTGGTATAGTAGCTTCAGCTGTTGTAATCCATCTAAACAGGTCTGTTGCCATCATAGGAAGATTGGCAAATTATTGTTCCATTTATCAGGAATACTCTATAACCTGTTCCTGCATTTATACAACAGAAATGATACAATAGACACTGCATTGAGCTGTCTTTTACATCATCAACCTAAAAAGCTTGCTATATTGTATATATTTTCAGATTCACTATCATCTCTGGTCTCAATGAAATAAAAAAAAACAGTCATTCTAGACAAGGTCTTTCAAATACTATTTGAAAGACCTTGTTCTAGACCAGAGTTATTGAAAACATTGTTATTATTCATAAATTTTATCAATGCCTAAAAACAGGCTTACCAGTTACCATGTCATAGTGCCCAGCTCATGTAGGTTTATAATAATATCTGGTAATGAGAGCAGATGATGCAGACAAAAGGGGCCTGGTTTAGGGGCCATGATCCAGGACATACCATACTCACCCACAGAAATATATGCCAGGATTCAAACCACTATCCTGGATGGATTATGTAGAGAATTTAAACTTAAAAGAACACATTTTGCCGCAAAACAGTGCGACCTGGCCGTCCTATGGGATACTCGACAAATTACAAAATGGACAAATCAATCACACGTCTTAGGCTGGGCGCAAACTTACTACCAACCAGCTCGGGTTGGTACATACTTTGGGTTGACCATGTTTGCATCTAGTGCATTGTATAATGTAACACCCCTCACTGGCTATTTGACTGCATAGCTTTTACCACACAGAGACTAAAATTCAAGCCAGAAATGGATAAGCTTGGACTTGCATGGTTTCACTATTAATGATTATTCTCAGTCTAAGAAAAGCCCTAAGTTAATGTGTATAAAGATTGTTGGAGAATAACATAGTAGACTGTCAAATGACTGATAAAATTAGTTATCTAATTTACTCCAGTTGCTATCAGACCCCTTCCTGTAGGTCACTAGTCAAAATCCAAAAAATTCTTATATAAATGCATTTTTTTATATTTAATAAGTACTTAGTATTTTAATTGTAGTAGTAAATATGCTTTTTCATTGGTTTAAAAGTGGGTGTTGATTTAAATTGGCAATCCAAAACATAAAAATTCAATCTTGTTATTATTTAGAAAATCATAGTCTGCACATAACAGAAATTAGCAGGGAGTGACGGGTGACATGCTAGTAGGGGTTGCCCAACCACTGTACCTGTTACATGCCTGTTTCAGTTATAAAATACTGTAACTGTAACTTATATCTTGTATATTATTTAATTATTTAATACTGTATGGTAGTTTGCACTGTCTGTATGGCACCATATAATAATTATAATTAAACAAATATCACTGGCTATTATCTGTTATATGTTGGGGACGGAGGGGGTAGCGGGGCGGGTTCAGGATAAATGTAAGCAGGTTTCTGCTTACAAACCTACTCCTACTACCTCCAGTTGAATGAAACATCAACCCTTTTATCATGATCAGTAAGTAGATCCTTGCAGGTTTGGACTGGCCACTGGTCATACAGATTCTACATCTGATCACCTGCATCTTTCTTACCAGTTTAACTATAACAGACTCTTACTTCAGAAGGAGGCACATAGAAAAAAATGATTTTAATCAAGTTGTATACCTTGAAATAGGTTTTATTAGATTTGTAATATATATCCGTCTTGTGAGAACCCTCACACTTGATTAATAATTGTATTTTAGTATTACAAGTAGTTCATTTACTGAAGATCCTTATTAAATTAAGTAGTAAGATCTGCAAAGAGCTTAATTATTTAAGTATACAATAGTATAATATCATTAAAAAAGTACCATAATCATTTTGTATAAAATGAATAAAACATTTTAAAAAATAAGATTTCTTTTAAGGCTAAGATGGCAAAATTGTGCTTGTGTTGACTTCCCGTAAAGCCAGTGATACCGGCTAACACCTATTTTTTAGTAGTTTTATTTTTGACATCTCTATATTAATTGTGTGAAGTTTGTAATCTTAATAGCTTAATAAAGAACATAATATGAACATCAAATCTATTACTAAGTCACAATTTACTCTGGTCTCAGTAGACCGGTTGTATAGTTATGTAGTCATATAGTACTTCTGACAGATCTCCTCTGGTTAGTTTCATAAATTGAATCCATTTTAGAAATCCTTCAAAGGGCCTTTTTACCTGTAAGTGTGGCAGAGGCGGTGCTTGAACTCTGTCCGGTTTATTAAATTTGTTCCTCATCTCTGTTAGTTTCCTTAAATGCCTAGCTTACATTAATTTGAACAAATATAGATCTTTTTAGATCTTTCTACTTATCTAAATTCCAAAATATCTATAAAAAAAACATGAGTTTCATCATTGCTGAGCTCTATTCTGCAGTCACATAGTTATTGAGTTTTTGAAACATGTGAGGTGACACTCCCTTTTATAAATACATGTAAAGAGTGTTGCTTAGCTCTTTCATATTGTTGTCAGTCTTTTATCAATTTATTTGCTACTGCTACATGTGTATTCCAGGAACAATTTTTCCAAATGATTTACTACATGTATAGTGTATGTACATGTATTACCACCTCATAATATCAGCAGAGTTATGTACATAGGATATGCAAACAAAATCAATCTTGGAAATATGTGTACATCTAAATGCTGTAGTCTCATAGCCTTTATACTGATGGAACTACTTATGTAAAAAATGCCATCAGATAGATTAAATATGGAATGTACATCATTTTGCTGCCCAGTAATTAACCATCCATTGGTGTTAATTGTATCTTCTTCATCATCAGTATGTCAAATAAACATATAATTCCATATAAGATTATATGTTACATGTACATACATGTATGTGTTAACACCATATATGGCATCTTGAGACTGTATAATCTAGGCTGTGAGATGTGTCTTCTCCAGGGTTCTAATTGAATCTGCTGTCCATCACTAGATGCATAGTTATGTCATGCAATTGGACCATTCCATTATTCTACAGAGGGTCCAAAATAATTTTGCAAATGAGTTTTAACCTGTTTTTTGGTTCATATCCTAGAAAGTTTTACAAATTTTATTCCAAAATGGGTGAGAAAAGTTATAATACATAACAGTCTGTTTAATTTTACTTTAAATTTATTATTACCCCCATATATTATTACCCCAACCACCTTGACAGGGGTTCTGAATCTAAAAGAATGGTAGCAGTGATATAAAGTATATGGAACTGAGTGCCAAGAATTAAACTACATTGAAACAAAAATGAACTTTAATACCCTTTTTTACTCTAGAAAACATTACTGTTTCCTAGAGGTTCATTTTTCAAATGTGTTTTTATATAATAGAATAGGCCCACTAAAACAAAATATAAAGTAGCATGATATAAAACTTCATATAAAATTAATCACCATAGTCCACAGTACATAAATACTGCATTGCGCTTTAATTATCTTCCCTTCTCTAAGAATAATCTTAGATTTCCGGAGGGACAAGTTTCACTTTCGGGCTACCAGAAAAAACCTAAATATTGTTCAAAACTTTTTTTCTATTAAAACATTGGTCAAAATTAGGGGCCGTATAATCATCACAACTATAAATACTACAAAATAACATTAAACACCTCGTTCTAAATGCTTGATTAATTCGGAAACGCCATTTCAAGCTTTCAGTTTCTTCAATGTCAATTTACCCCACCCACTTGACACGCATCAACATATCCATTCAAGGTTCCAGTATAAGATTATTATATTTGAACATTTATATGCCACGGTTCTAAAACGTGTCTTTAATGTAGAATTTATTTAACGAAAAGTGTTGATGGCAATTAATTTTAATTACGCCCATTTTCTCGCACATCGGGATCAATTTCCTGCCAGTCACTCCGACAGGTGTTCAAATTTGACACATACTGTGATATGAAAACTGTGGATCTTTGACACTTATCGATGTCATTTTTTATTGTTAAGGTACGAAGCTTCTAATTGATCTGATACTTTCGGTCTGATTAAAAGGTCTAAATTTAGATAAAATGTGAAATCCCAAAGTGACCGTTATCGTATAGCGTGTAGCGTGCGCTTCGTACATCGTCTGTATCGTGTATCGTTCTGAATCGCTCATCGTGTATTTACCGAACGTGCAACGTGCGTCTAACGTGCGTGTATCGTGCGTACATCGTGCGTGTATCGTGCGCTCCGTGTGACAACTGTTACGTTCCGACTACTGTATAAACTTTGTATGGATTATCTTAAACAAGATGCAATTTAAATAATAAGGTACTGTACACTTATTTTATTCATTTTTGCCCGGACGTTAACTGATTTGTAAAACAATCGTTGATTCGGCGATTGTTCATATTATTTTTATTTACAAAATAAATATTCAATACTTTACCTTCTAAAGTAGTTGATGTTCCCTGTCCTGTTATAATTCCGACTGAATTTCCTTATACTTTGTCTACTGCACTAAATAAATTAATGATGTGACAACAACAGTTTTGAAGAAAAATTATGTCCTTTCCGTCGATAAAATATTATTCAATTTCGGATTTCTGGTGTAAACTGTCTTCCGCCTGTCCCGGAAGTCATTATTGCCCGTATTGCACTGGCGAATGCAAAATAAAACAATGTGAAGACAGCACTTTATTTCTTTTTGCGGAGATGTACACGCTTAGTATAACAATTCACGACTGAATAAAGCATCGAATCGTTTACCGTATAGGGCTATCTTGCACCGGCAATCGAATATCGTGTATCGTGTATAGTATATGGTGCACGTTACCCGATGAATGATACGATATGATACACGATACACGATTGACAAAATACACGATGAGCGCACGCACGTTATACGCACGTTACACGCACGATATACGCAAATTTTGACAACTGTTACGTTCCGACTACTGTATTTAAAATGAGCTTTTTGAATGCCATAGTTCGTTTCGCAACACTGTGAAAGGAGGATGTAAGCTTTGATATACAAACACCGTCGCAGTATCGTGAAATTAAGTATATTTATATTTAAGCATAACATACATTTCCGAAAAAACATGTTTTAGTAAAACCGAAATCCGAGAAGTGAATCGCTTTCACGTAATTTGCACGTAGATGAACAGTATTTTACAGTTTCGTGGTTGATGCTGATATAATGTGGAAACAGAAAATCAAGCACTAATAGTAAAAAACATTTATCGACATGTTGCGGCCATAAAGCCTTTTCCAGAATAAATGTATATACATTTTGATTGATGCTGAATAATTCACATAACCGACGCATCTTGAACGAGGGTAATTGTTTTAGCATTAAGGGAAAGTGCAATATACAATCTCAGTTCTGGAGACATTCCTTTGTCCCTTCACAGGTCCGGCGTTTATCACAGATATACATACATGTAGGACAGCAGTTTAAGATCTAGTCCGAAAGATATGTATCAATATTATTAGAGGAGCAGAAAACCGAGCCTACGGTCCTCACAAGTCCAGCCCGTTACACTACACTACATAATACATGTACTTTTGTGGACTGGGCAGGTGACATATTTTGAGTTAGCCTTGTTAGCTCAATCGGTAGAGCACGGGACTTGTAATCTCGAGGTAGCGGGTTCGATTCCCGGTGCTAGCCAACTAACATTACTAACAGTCTTTCGGATGAGACTTAAACCGAGGTCCGATGTATGGGTGCTATACACCTGTAATGTTAAAGAACCAGTGGTGTCTCTGGAATTGGAACGCTTTCTGTATCTTGCACTATCCTCCGAAACCTAAAATAACTAACCTATTTTGGGGGCGTTGGTCATATTGGAAACTGGTACCAACGAAAAAAAAACACCCTAATATACGATACGACATATGTTGGCCAATAAGACTCGTCTATATGTGATATATATACCGTATTAAAAGTTTTTGACAAGATGCCAATTCACTGAACGCATAGTGTATTATTTCTTTAAACGTAAAAACACACTGAACATAGCAGTGATATAAATTGTGACATAGAAACCAAGCAGTTTGCTGATGCCGTTTGGTTTTCTAAACTTTTTTAGCTTTCAGCCTAACCATGTCAGCCCACAGCTAAACCTTGTTCATTTATTTTAGATATCTTAAACTTAGAATCTAGATATAAAATAAAATTAACATGAAATATCGACAACATCAAACAAGTCGTATACTAAGTGAATCGCGCGTGACAAGTTTGTCTTTTAAAAGTATTAAAGTATAAAGTGTGTCTACAAAATGTGTTTAAACTAAACTATTGGAGTTTGTAAACACTCATGATCGCAGTGAAGTGCAGGTAAATATTTCCCATATATTTCCTTATAAAACAATCGATCTCTGGCCTCAACATCTATCGATTTTGATGAAAATGTTGATAAATGGCCAGGGCACTTTCGGTTTCTATTCGTGAAAGCTTCCACCTGACCAAATTCAACTTTCAATAACTTCAAAACTGCGAATCTTTGCGGGTGGAAACAAAGAACCGAGTGAAGGTAACATATAACCTTTGACTAACGGCATATTTATACAATTTCCTAGCGTACAGAAAACGACTTTTCCTGGTATGAATGCGCTCGATCTAGTTAAAAAACACGTTTTACGCCATTTTCCTCAAGTTTGCTCTCAATTTTCTTACTTAAACCAAGTTTGCTCTCACTATACACCTATCCCCCTGAATAGTATTTTGGTAAACACAATGCCTTAGATCTTTTAACTCGAACCAACCAAAAGAAAATTATTACATTCATATTGCACTTGGTGCAAATTCTATCATGTCTATCATTTTTTCTAGCTCTACTATCTACAATCACTAGTCTATGAGCTGAGCATCTGAAACGTGTTAAAGCTATCCTATAATTTACATGTTTGACACAGTTTAAATATTGTTCTGTTTCAAAACAATCCTTTATTGTACAGTAGGTATCCAACCTAGACGAATTATTCATTTCTAAAAACCATTTCTGGAAATACTGGTCATTATATACGCTGAATAACACTATTGAATTGCATCACATTTACATCTTGATTATTCCATAAAAATGCAAATCCTCTTCTAAAACACGCTTAAAATCAATAGCCCATTTATTAGCATACTCACTACGTTCTTCTATCATCATTTACACTTTGTATAACAATAAATTTGGTACCTTTATGCCAGAACTTAATAATACGTACTTTACGCAACACAAATAAAGTTACTATGCCAAGTTCACCATAAACTGTAGCATTTGAGGTATGTTGGCGAACACATAACACTTGTTTTAGAAACTTTTTATGTACTAGCTCAATATCAGGTGAGTTATGAAATCCCCATACTTAGGAGCCGTAAGTTAGTATAAGCATTGTCATACTGTCAAAAAGTTTAACCTTTTCAGATATTTCGAGAAGCAGTGCATCAAATAATGAATGTAATGCACACAACGCCTTAATGCCTGTTTAGACAAGGCGTTTTTTTCGTGTTTGATAGAAACTATCGTTTGCAGAAATTGTAAAACCAAAATAAGTGAACTTATCAACAATTTTAAGTGTCTCATTATTATATTTAAATTCAGCATCTTCTTGTCTATTTCCCGTTTTACATATCTTAATAATTGTTTTATGATTAACTGAAACTCCCCATCGTTGACAATAAGTGTATAGTTTATCAAGTAATTTTTGCAACCAATCTTTAGTTTGTGAGACCAAGGCTGTTTCATTAGCAAATAATAGCATGAACAATTTAAAATCTTTTAATGTGATAGCATCTTCACTATCATCATAATGGTCCATAATTCAGGATATTGACAATTTGTATACATTAAATCTAAAAATTTACAAAGAACAGAATACATCTTTTTATTCTAAAAATATTTCTCCTACTTACAGTTCAGCACCTCAAGTTTTGTTTCTTTTTAAAGATGATATAGCTCTTTCTACATCTATGTTAGTAAATCCAACTTCTAACTGATTAACAACATTTTCTTCTAAGTTACTATCAAATACTTCAGACTCTAAATCTTCATTACTAAAAGCATTTGTCTTTGCAAACAGATTCTTAAAATGATCCAAAAAAAGTGTCTTTGCTTATATCACTGTTTTGATTTGATATTTCTTTCCAAAACTGTTGTGGTTGTTTTGTTTTTTGCTAAATCTTGGAGATCCATTTTTCGTTTACTATTAAACAGTGCATATGCTTTCTTTTTTACATATTTGTAATTTCGCCGCTCATAAAAATTCAAATTCTAATTTTTTTATTAGCCAATTTAAAATCGTTTCTAGCGTTTTCACACTCTTTATTGAACCATGGATAATTGTATTTCCTATTATTAATAGATTTCAGACTATGTTTCGGAACAGATGTACAAAATACACTTAACGTTTTATCATACAAAATTTCAGATATACTATTGACACCACTACTTATGTTGAGTTCTTTACAAATAATTTTGTTTACAGTACTTTCAATATTAATAACCTCTGAATTAACAAGGTGTCTGTAAGAATCAACTTTCCCTGCATCCCAAATAATTTCATCTTATTATATTATAACTAAATTCATTTTTACGACCAGGTCAAATTGAATAAGACAATGTGGTGAACAAGTATATAAATCATGAACTAAAAAATATTTACAGAGGGAAGTAACTATGTTGAACATAGAGCATAATCAATCAGGCTATTCCCTTTTTCAGACAAGTATGTATAACTACCCTACCCAGCATCATCAATAATACTACGATCACTATCAATTTCATTTTTATCTAAAACTGAAATAAACTTATTCATCATATTTACTACCGCATCTTGAATTAACATCCCCCATATTGGCTATTTTACCAAACTTCGACAAATTTGCGTATTCCTCTCTCCAAATGTTAAAAAAATCTACGTCGTGGAGATTAAAGTAAACAGAATTACTGGGTGAAATATACAGAAAACATATATAAATATTAATTTTAAGTTTAAAAAAAACATTTTACACAATTTAACCCATATCACGCCAGTGTCGTTTATTTCAAATATAGAAATACCTTCATTTAAAAACGATTTATGACAAACACCCTCGTGACCTCTTTTGATAAAAGACATTCCGGTCTTGGTACTGTGATACACTTATATCCATTTAACTCATATATTTCTTATTTTTCTGCCACGTTTCACAAAAATAAATTTAAAAAAATTGCGATAACATTTCTAAAGTCTTCATCACATAAACTACTGTTTAGGCCTTCAACATTCCATGAAATTATAAACAAGTCATACTTTTCTCCACTTTCATAGTCCGACGTAACATTCTCTGTACTTAATCCCGCAACAAATAATTAATTCTAAATAAACAGTTTGTCTCTCACCAGCACAGCCCGTTTTCTCGCATTTCTTGCCTTGATAAGCTCCGGAATGAGAACATTCCTTCTCTCCTTCACCTATTGGGGAAACTGGTCTGAAACGTTATAATCAGAAAAACAATTTATTCACAAATTTTAAAGCATTCTTTACCCAAATTTTGACTGAGTATCTCTAAATTTCACGGCAACTGGACGAATTTTCATACTGTTGAACCTACAGATTCTATGAGCCCTGTCAATCTGTATTTTACTTCTGGCATACGAAATATCCAAAACGAAGTTACACAACTGAATTTTTTTATCTTCACAGTTCTCCGCTTAAGACCAAGGTTTAAGACCCAACATACCGGACGAATCAAAGGAAGTGCCCGTTTCGATGCCCGTTGGATTATCATCGGTGAAACATTTATTGGCAGTTGTCAAAACTGAAGCAAACGTTGCCTTTTTGGCATCATGCTCAAGATTTTGTTCATTTGTACAGGTTACACTGATCCCGCCTTGTGATATATTCAGACCTAGAGGTATTCCACGATCTCGGGGGAAGACCAAGGGTTCACTTTCGATGCGCCTTCTGGAATACCAAAAAAAAAAAACAACAACAAGATGTTATCACGCATAGAACGACACTTAAGGTCTATTATAGAATCTTTCATACTGGCGTTGTCAGTTTGCAGCTTTGAGTTTTCACACGTCATTTGTAATACACACGATATTCTTTTTATTCGCATCAGTACATGACGAAAGAGTGTCATACTGATCACTGATAAACCTTTGGCTTTTTTCAATTTCACTCATTTTAGTTCCATGCTATTTAACCGTGAAGTAATATCAATAACTGATTTCTTAATAGAGTTCAACTGCAAGAGCTTTTGGTCAACATTATCAAGACTTTTTAGTATACATATATATAAATTTAATTCTGCAGATTTGGCTGAATATGCACAGGTGAGCCGGAATTCAACTTAACGTACACAGGAGGTAAAACAAAATATTGACTGGCCGGGTTAGCTTGCCAAAGCACAGGTGGATAAATATTACCCGGTGAAGCACTCTGTTGTTTCATTGAGTTGGTTGCCATCTCCCTCTTTGTCAGTCGTTTGGCCCCGTGTCTTTATCGTTGGGCGTAATATCCTTGCGCTTTTTACCCATTAAATGTCAAAATACAGAAAAGGTGAGAATTTTTTTTTTAACATAAATCATGACCACTGAGATGTAATGCGTTCGCAATTCAATAGTTTAATCCTGTACAATAACACAATACTGTAGTCAACACAAACGATAGCCGCGAGCTAATACTTTCAAGGTAAATCGACAGGTAAATCTACATATAGATACTGTGTGAATTGAAAAAATGGTTAACTATCCTTTTGTTGTCTGTATTTCCTTTAATAAGTTCCAAACAACACATTTTACAACTGCTCAAAGTTCACAAACTTCACAAGTGTGCATTTAGTTCCGTCTTGATATAAAAATGTCTAGCAAAATGTATGTATAAATCCACTAATTTCTGTGTTTTAAGTCCCTGTTTCACTTACAATAATTAAATGCACGTAAAAATGATTTTCATGTATGTGTTACTCTTCAAACCACTTTTCCAAAACTCCAGACCCTTAATAAACCTTTTCGCTGCCAGAGACCGCTGGAAAGCCCCAACGGTATCACTAACTGGATGTAACATCCTCTAAATACAAATTAGCTAATGTCACGTGACAACAAATCCTATGTTTAACCAAACAAACATGTCGGACAAGAGAAAATTAATGATGTGAATGTGGCTGCACGAAAATAACTTACTAGGGAGAGGAGAAATTAAAAGTAACGTGAATATGCATATTCTCGACCACATTGTTAGGATGTTTGATGATACGTGGACGGGTGGATTCGCCTAAAAATGAATCAAACGTGAGAACTGACGACGAATTTGCAGCGCATGGTAAGTATCTTGCTTTCGGTTTGAAATTGAATATTAAGGTATGTTCTGAAATGAAATTTCCGTTTGAATGTTTTGTTGTGTTATGAACTACTTAATGTATGGATAGTTATGCTATTCGATTTGCTATTTGTCCAAATTATTCGCCAGCTTAACGCAGATATACATGTTTATATTTACTTAAAATCGCGAGGGGCGCCAGTGGGGAATAACCATATCTACAGTTATTTAGGAGTTGAAAAACATTTATTTTCATTGCTCCGTAATTGTTGTGCTGTGTTGTTATGCAATGAAATAAATTTATATTTCATTTTGTATCATATTTTTATAATAAGACTGTAAATTTTGTTTTTCTGTGATATCCTTTGCACTCATCTTATAAAATTTACACATGTAGGGCTGTGATGATTGGTGAAGAAACTTCCTTAAAATCAAAGACTGAGGGTCAAGTTGTACACTCAACACCTGCTGATGCACATGTAGAAGTTGATGGTTTGTCATTTCCAGATTCTGATATTTCAGAATCTAATGGGTGGTAAGATGTTACTTCTACTGTCTAAAAGAAAATACTATTGTACAATAATTCCATTATTAATTTTCATAAAATTACCCTAATTGATTATTGTAGTTTATAGAAGAGTGATCTCAATGCATTGTGTGCTTCTTCAATGATATTGAACCATTGATTCAAACCATAAACAGACTGGTATGTAGATACTCAATACACTTTAAAATTGATGAAAATATAGGTATGTTGCATTTAATTTGGATTTTTAGCTCAATCACCTGGCACCTAGATAAATACCACAATCTATTAATAACATAAAGATGATTTTATAAAGCAAATCTACAAATAAAGGTATCAGTCATCTGTTATCATTTTAGGTGGCAGCACACACTCAAATACCATGTGTTCCACATCTGACCAACCATTTTTGATAGTGTTGCAGGAATCCTCAGGTGAAAAGGGAAGTGTTACTAGTAAGTAGATTTTTAAGAATTAAACAGAAAAAATAATTATTATTATTATGTTAATTCACTATTTTTATTTTGCAGTATATACCAGTACATCTTTTTAAAAATTTGCATAGAACTTCCATTTATTTTTCATTTATTGTGCATAACAGTTTTTCTTTAGGGATTTTCGGTTCAAATAGTTATGAGGAACTTATATAGATAATCAGTTATAATAATTTCATCAGATCTAAGTATAATATATTGCTCTCAGTTGGAGTAATCAACCAATTAGTTTCTTCTTTCATGCAGAGTTTACCTTTGTTCAATAAATATAGAGTGACTGTATTTGCATGAAAAGTAAAAAATAAGATGTCTGTATTTTGTTCATTGTAGACATCTTGAATGAAAACCAAGACATTATGTGGCTGCTATAGATTATAAGTTTTACAAAAATCACCCGGTGTTGTAAAATAAGAATGGATATGTAGGTAAGCCAGATTAATTTGCTTCATGATATTTGTGAGTTTGTAACAATGATACAGCCAATCTGTGTCAAAGCCCTCCTATGAAAGACCTTCCAGCAAATAAAGACCAGCAGTGAGAAAACATTGCAGTATCTATTGTGAGTGGCATGGTGGGTGAGTAGTTAATACTCTTGAATACCAATCAAGAGGTCCGAGTTTCGAATCCCAGCGGGACACTGGAAATTTCATAAACGCTTTGCAATGTTTTATACCCATCTAGAAATGAACTGGCTAGGAACCAAGAGTCTTATGTGTATCGGTGGTATACACTAAACATGTAAAAGAACCAAAGGGTCTACTCATAAAAGAGCTAGGATCTGGTATCCGGATACCATTGTATCTGCATCTGTCTCTCTTCAACTTGCATATGTCAGACGTCTTAGCAAGTTCACCCTGGGAAATATTCCAGGGTTGGCCGGGACTATAAATCAATCAAAGAAAAAATGTACTTGCGAAAAAAAATCATTTTAGCATTTTCTAGGCAGTGGTGAATGTGTTCTGTTGGAAATTTGTTTTCATTGTAGAGAGGACTTTGATTGGCAGAGGTGACATTAAGAGAGGTTTGACTGTATTTCAAATTAATATATAGTGTGATTCAGTGTAGTTATACACAACATCTGTGTTCATCTGTGAGCTGTTCATCTAAAGTATATCGAAAACTCTGGACATTAATACTAAACACGAGCTGTCTCATGACAGCACGCTCGACTATTCGAAAGCTTGTCGCTAAAATGGGGTGTTTCGTCTAAGAACAGGTGTAATGTGTAATTGTCTATAAGAATTAAGGTCAAAGATATGAAACTTGTTCAAAGACCTTTGTAAATGTACATTACATGCAAAGCCTTAGTCTGGATTCTGTAAGCCAACTGGGGTGAGGAGAGGGGGATAATTTCAAAGAAATACATGACCTTGTATATTTGATCATGCAAAACTTTGTAACGTTTCAAACTTGATATGTATAAAATTAAAACAGCATGACCACATAATTATTCAATGACATTTCAAATTAAAGTAAGCCATTTCGAGTATTTCCACATAATAGTCTGGTAAAAACTGTGACAAAATTCTAAGTTAATTTAAAAAGGGGCATAAATATGTCAAAAATAAAAAAAAACATTGGTGAAGATGTTGATAGTAAACATAGTTTCAAGTCCATTATGTTTGATAGTATTCAAGATATTCAACTTTATAAAAATCTTTATCAAACAATTCTAAGTTAAAAAGGGGCATAAATCTAACAAAAAACAAAACAGAGTAATAGGGGATTGTTTCCTCAGGTGAAGATGTTGATGGTGGACATATACTTTGAGTTTCAAGTCAATACCTTTGATAGTATTCAAGATATTTGACTTTATAAAAAGCTTTAACCAACGCAGACGCCGACGCCGACGCCGACGCTTGGGCGAGTGCAATAGCCTCCTTATTCTTCGAATAGTCGAGCTAAAAACAACAATTTTTATTTCTGTACAAGATACTATTTGCTCTCTTGAATTTGATTATTTTCAAACATTATTTCAGGCTCCACAGTTGTTTCTCAAACAAGACTTGAACATATGGTTGCTACAAACAGAAGGTGCAAAAGACACATGCCTTCATGCCACATGTTCAACAATTGCTTCAAGAAATACTGAACTTAACTGAATCACTGAGGGCACCAGTAACGTTCACTCCCACAGATACTAGGAAATTAGAAATCAGGAATTTTTCCACCACCAACAAAAGCCTCAATATAAATCAAGATTCAGAGAAAAAACTGAAAACACTATGGCAAATATGTGAAAACATGTTACTGTCAGAAAAACTGGTGTTTTATGTCAAGTTATTTCTACATACAGACAACAAATAAAAGATATGTTAGTGTAAATCATATGCTCTTATATGTCACTTTACTACTAGCTTTAAAGATCGTTGCATGTCTGTCAGTCCTTACAAATTTGCTTCAAACATCTCCCCTGAAACCACTTGGGCAATGGTGAAACCCTATGAAACCTGGCATTGAGCTCTATTAAGTTTAGTCAAAGCATTTCATTTCATGGCAACAAATCAGGTATAGTTAAGTCTTCTTTAACAAAAATACGAGGCATTGAGATTAGATATTTGAAATGTCATGTAAAATTGTCTAATGGTCAAGCTCTTCACATTCAAACTAAATTAAGTAAGTATAAACAAAACTATATACATTGTTTGTAGTTTCATAGTCATTTTGGAACATGACAACTTAATGGGAGAATAGAAATTGGGAAATGCATCATAAGCAGTGATATTCAGTACTGCTCAAATTAAAAAGAGCTGTCTTAAGACAGCATGTCGAAATATTCTCAGTGCTTGCAAATGAAACAAAATATTTATCAGTAAATAGCAAAACAAAAACATGTTGACCATCTAAGTATTTACTAGAAAACTGTTATCATAAAAAAGTCCAAAGTTATCTATAGTAACTTAATCTGATACCCCTGAAAACTATTGTTAAATTTCAAGTAACTCATATAAATGGTTACTGAAGTGCATGGTAATAGCTTGCATGCAAAACTTTATCCAAAGTTTCTAAGTTCAACAAGGGCCATTATTTGTAGTAAATTCAGTTAGGTGTTTTCTAACTAATTGTTTGATACCCATGAACACTTGGTTTAATTTCAAATAGCACCTAGGTAGTTTTATACTGAAGTATGTACATCAAAGAATCTCGCATGCAAAACTTTATCCAAAGTTTCTAAGTTCAACAAGGGCCATTATTTGTAGTAAATGCAGTCAGGAGATATCTCACCCTATTGTTTGATACCCTTGAAGCCAGTATTATATCAATCCAATAACTATACTGATTTAGTGAGATGTGTCACAATGTGCATGATAGTGCCCTTGCATACAAAACTGTTACCAAATTTCCTGTCAAACAAGGGTCATGAATTTAATTAAATTCATACAGGATTTATCTTACTTGAATGTCAGACATCCCTTATGAGATTAGTGAAGTTTTAAATCAATCCCATCAGTGGTTGCTGAATTATATGTATTAAAATACCTTACAAGTGCACCTCTATTACACATGCAACACTTTAACCAGTCAGCTTGCATGCAAAACTTTAACCAAATGTTCTAAGTCAAAACAAGGGCCATAACTTGAACTTAAATTCATACAAGAGTTATCTAACTTGACAGTCTGACACCCCTGAGGACTGAATAAATTTTCTAGTCAATCCTATAAGTTGTAACCGAAATATATCCATGACAGTAATTTGCATGCAAAACTAACCAAAGCTGCAACGCTGACGTGACTGTAATAGCTTTCCATATTATTTGAATAATTGAGTTTATAAAAACAAAGAACATAGCTGAGATTTTATTTGTTGCAGCTCTCTGTACACACAAATTCAGCATACATGTAAATAATTAAACAAAAACCAATACAAATACAGAAAAAACAAAGGAGTATACTGTGCATAAATGTATGGGATAAAATGATCCTTTTGATGGTTTTTAAAGTTCGTTCTGAAGAATAATGCATAAATTTTGCATATTGAACTAAAATTCATTTGCAAATTATATTGTTTCTAAAGGAAGATGTTTTATATTAATATATCAAATTGTTATTGTGTTGAGGTAGACAAAACAGTTGTTGCAAGTTTGGGAGTTTAAATAGAATATTTGAAACACAAGAGCGCCAAGATGGCCTTATCTCGCTCACCTGTATAAGGTCTACTACACATTGCTTATAAACATCCCAAATATCTAAGCTCTGTATGTGGGCCTTGTGTTTTTTTAAAGTTTTCACTAAATAAGCCTATGCAACCCCAAGTTGCCCCCCCCCCCTCCTCCCCCTCATCTCCCGGGAAGGGTTAATTTTCAGCTAAAGGTCATGATTTGAACAATCTTGGTAAAGGTCTATAAAACAATGCTACATGCTAACTATCTAAGTTCTAGACCTTGTGGTTTCAGAGAAGAAGACTTAGAAAGTGTTTCCTATGTAAAATCAAGAGACTCCCCTCCCAGGCTGGGTTAGTTTTGACCCAGGGGTCATGATTTGAACAAACTTGGTAGAGGTTTTAAACTTTTTGATAGAGCTTCATGAAAGAAGCATCCCTGCATAGTTTAACCAATATTGGCACAGTGGTTTCAGAGGAGATGTTGTTTTTTGAATCAATATGGTGACAGAAGACAGGCAATCATTTATTAGGAAAGCTCGCCCTGGCAAAGCTAGGTGAGCTAATAAAAAGTCAGATGTTTTAATGTTGTTTTTGTTTCTTGGAAATCTCAAATCACTACATATGACAGCTTTGATTCCATTTAAATTAATGTTTTCAAATCTTAAGAGGTGTCCAGTATGAAATGTCTTGTGTTAGGATCATATTTTGTGAATGCTCCAAACTCACCAAAACAGAAATGATATCAATGAAATTGAAAAAGTGTCACAGTAAATGGATATATTTTTATTCATTTAAAAAGGTGAAAATTAAAAACCAATCTTGCCCTATATTACTCACAAAAATGCAAGCTTACATCTCTCTTATTGACACAGTTTTCTAGTTTACACCAAGAACACTACTTCCACATTCCTGTTTTTGTTTCGGTGCAATTGTGACATCTACACCAGGATGGCACCAAGCTGTCCTAGGGCTGGAGAGGTTGAGGTTGGGGTGCCATTCTATCTTCCAGTAGGTCAAGGACCATTCCCGGTCCCATTCTTAGCAGCTGAAGAACAAGTTCTCACACATTTTTCGCAGGCATACGATTGACTCCATTCTAAAAACAATTATCCATTTCTTGTCAATAAACATAACATGAGCAAAAACAAGATGTATTTCAATTATATAGTATGTAGACTTCATACATGTGCATACTTGAAGGGGAGCAGTGGTGTAGAGGTTAAGGTGCCTGCCGCTCATTATGGAGGTTACAGGTTCGAGCCCCACCAGGGTCAAGACCGTACTTCGTAATATGACACTAGTAATAGTTCTTCCAGGAAGCTGACTCGAGAGTGACTCGATAAGCTTTAAGCTTTCTTACCAATCGAGCTAAAATGAATTAGTATAAACTATGTGCATACTATCTATATTAAAATATAGCCAAACTTAGTATAATAAAACTTGGTGGCGACACCATGGCACAGTAGTAGCATGTTAGCCTTGGAATTGTACAGTCTCTTGTTTGATTCCCATCTTTTCCATGGAGCGAGACACAGATATTTGAACATTGCTTCTCTCTCTTTGTGAGTCTCCAGAGTGATTTATCTAAGCTTATTTTGCAATAGAGAATAAAGAAATTAGTATAAATTGATTTTTAAAGTGTATTAAACTGAAAAAAAGAATATAACTAAGCTTATTTCATCATAACTACTGAAACATTAGTCTTAAATAAAAAAATGAATTATTCTGATGTTTTATAAATACCTGCACATCTAATCAAGCTGAAAAATAGCTTTAATTGAGAGAAAATTACCTTCATCTCTCATGCAGTCTGTGCCACACAAGCTCTTCCAAATCACCTTGTCCCCTAGCTGACTCTATTCCCATCTCCCTCCTCTACCCCTACATTGAGAAAATATAATGATAAAAGGGAACACATTATAAAATATACTCCTTCTCATTCTTTTTTTCTCTTGATTGTTGTTGAAGTTCTGGCCGACTCTGGGACTTCTCCCTGAGTGAACTTGTTAAAACTCCTGACAGGTGCAGGTTGCACAGAGAATATCACAGATACAAGGGAATCCGGGGTACCAGACCCTAGCATAGACCCCTTGGTTCTTGTTTACATGCTTGGTGAATAGTACTGATAAACATGAGACTACCTCTGGGTTTCCAACCAGTTCATCTGTAGATAGGTGGGAAACACATGAGAAGCTATTCTGAAATTTCCAGTGCCCCGGCCGTGATTCGAACAGGGGACCTCTGGATTGTTAGTCCAGAGTGTCTTCTCATTCATTTTATTTGCAAAGCAGTGTTGACCCCACAACTTGTGGCTTTAATTTAACAGGTTTTCCAAGAAAAAAATTGTTTGCTATTCCCCTAATATCTAAACAATTATGTAATACATGTATATAATTTTATTTTATACTAGTATTTGTATGGCTAGTTTTGAGGCGCTGTAGTTGACCTTGTGTGTAATAGCCACAGGTAGCCAAGTGAGCGTTTTCTAAGTACATTACATCAGCATGAAAACAGTAATGTTTGTACCTTGTACGCTGTTTGATTTAAGAATCAGGTTCTAAGACTGGAAAACGTCATCAAAGAAGGCCACAGAAACCACTGGTCAAATGTGCTATAATAAGCCTACATCAGTATGAACAGTATAAGACTCTGGTAATAACCTATAAATAAAAAAAGGAATTTCAATATAATTATACACATAGCATTTTGGTATACAACTTACATCGCTGTTCAGGAGGTTACTGCCTATAGTAAGCTCTACACCTACACAGCAGTTACAGATGTGTGACTTGAATAGTCCCTATTTATTGACCAGCTGATACATCAATTTCTCTTTTCATACATAGTACTGGTTTTAAAACAACATGATGCACAAATGCAGACCCACCCCATCTTATTTGTGTTTGTATGTATTGACCCCTCATTGCCAAATGATTTGTGAAATGTATTATTACTAGGGCTCCAAAAGAGCAAGGATTATGTTTTTTACACAAGTTGATCTACACAATAGCGGCCAACGTTAGAATATTTGTAAACGTTTCTCGTGGCTGTAGCTCAACATCCGTGTACATGTATATATTGTGTAATGGAAATTACCAGTTTGTAGTTTAATTCTACTGCATCTGCGAGCTTCAAATTGCGTGCAACCCTTAAAAAGATGTTAACAATGACACAAACCACATGTAATATTACACTTTTTATTCTAATAGTTTTATACTAAATATTGTTTCCAACTCGCAGTATACATTTACATTGTATTCCCCGTGGGAGCCTCGCTAGTAAAACGCTACACATTTTCAAATAAATCTTATATTTCATATTCAAGTACGGCGTATTACAGACTTTCTCTTGAAGGGAATGATACATTTCAACAATTGATCACTGGAATGGGTCTCAATAACGAAACGAATATAATATATAAAAGTCGATAAAACACTTACACTACTGATCGATCCACTCACAAACGTCCATGTTTGTTTTTACTGGTTGTATCACGTGACCGGTCATGTGTATCGATGACGTATTTACGCGCTATATTTAACCTTTCCGTCTTTCAACTCCGAGATGAAATCGACGGTTTATTGTCTAAATTTCTACTTTTTCGATGCATTTCTTATAGATGGAAGCTATAAAATGTTCACTTCAATACTTTACAAATTCCCCGAAAAATATTTTTATAACATAAAGGAACTTTAATCAGAGCGGAATTCTCGTAACCACAACGACTACTACAACGTAGTAGCAGAAAATGTGCAGTCACCTCTTCATACTGCATTACTTGAGTCTGTGACATTGATTTGAATGAATTCCGGATATTTGTGGTAAAATGTCCAATTAATTTGTGCTTGAGCATGCCGTGTGAATTGCAACATGAGTTTGTTTTATTTACGTTTGATTTTACATTTGTTGTAAAACATGCTGTGTAAACAGCTTTTGATGAACATAGTGTCAGCAAAGCGAGGTTTAAACACTGGAAGAAACAAATGATCTACTCCCATGCAATGTTACTGCAAAACAGTACTGAAATTAGTTTGTTTTTAATTTATTGTCCCGGCCGACCCTCTGGTTTCTCCTCAGGTCTAAATGAGATGACTGTAAAATCTCCAAGGACAACTGCCACATCATCCTTCCAGTTCTCTGTATGAATATTTGCAACAACATATTTAGTAGCTATGTCAGTTTTCCCTAAAATTTGTCCCGGATCCCTCTGTTTTGTTGACAAGATACGCGCGCATGTGGTGAAAGGTTTAAAAGTTAGAGTTTAAAAGTTAGAGTATACGTTCAAAGTAATTCTGTGACAAATGTTGTTAACCCGTCTACATTTGACGTCATAGTTAAATTTATCTTACGTCACATCAAACGACAGAATGACAACTGCATTTAAATTTATAAAAATAATTATTTCATGCAGCTGTCGTACTCGAGATAGGGATGGTGCATTTGGAAATATCTTTCAAGGAACGTGTTCAGATCATCTACAAATATCCCAGCATTACTTTTTTAATATCTGTTGATGAATGTGTCAGCACACTTTACAGTTTCAAATGTCAACATATATCTTGAAATAATTATGTCATTAAAATGTAATGATTGGTAAGCAATATTTTCTCAAATTTCTTGCAACCTAAGTACAATATTTTGCAAATACGAGCACATAGTTTTAAGAGACCTGGATGGTCTGTTTACTATTTTGCTGAAAACAGTCAAATATTTAATGTGTGTATCTATGCAGTCTTGCAAAATTGGAGCTTCATTCTTGACAACATCTTAATAATATAATTATTAAATACATTATGAAACTACGTTGTTTTTCTTTTTTACATTAACAACTGTCTTCTGTGTCTGACCGTTTTGATTTTTACAATTTTGAGCGACTATTACAAACTGGAAAGGTACACAATGTTTACGGATGGACATCTGATGGTGATCTGATGGTGATTCAGGCAGTGGTTTTTGATTAATCAGGTATGAACTTGAGTCTTTCAGATTCTAGTATTTTATTTATAATTTGTCTTGCAACTATGTCTGTTCAACACTCATAAAAATAAAAACAAATCACAAATTTATACGTGCATTTGTTGTATTGTCATATATGACGGTTAGTAAAGATTTTTCTTCATTAACAATAATGATTTACTATGTTCATTGAGCATGAGTTGAGCTCCCACTCATGGTGCGGACGCGGACACTACAGAAGCTCTTGATCGTATCACTCAGGATTGTGAAAATGTATTGCCAAGGAGTCTCACGTAGATAATCTAAACGAGGAACCTTCACAACAGGTGCAGCAAGCATAGTCTAATTAACTGGTCATAGAGTTTGACCCCTTTTCATTTATACATTATAATACTTGTTTTTTTTAAATATCTATTGTCCGTGTCCAGTACAAATATTTCGCTTGTTGCTGTGTACGGTTATGGTTATAAGAATATACTGAAACTACTAATTTTAAAATCAATTATCATCGCAACCGAGCAGTGTTATATGTATTGGGTATTTCTCTAACTGCCATTTACTCTATTACATCATTGCAGACAATGTTTCTACGAACACCCTGGTTACGCCAAGAACCAGTGACAAGAACCAATTGACAAAATTAAATTAAGATGTTACTGTTCTTTGGAGTGTGTATGCCAATGTAAAAGAGGGTAAGACAGTATATAGTTTTCTGTACTGTATGTATGTTAAATAGCTAATCAGTTTCATAAACTTCCAAATATTGACATTAATTTATTTCAATACATCTTGCAACTCCCGATGAATACTTTTCTTAATCTTATAAATATTGGATAACAGTTTGCCTTCAATCGCTGATATTTACAGTTTACTGTGCAAACAAAAACTATCTTTAAACAAGAGTTCAAAATAAATTGTAACCTGATTTAAATAGTAATCATAGAGATCTACTACGTAAGCTATATCCAAAATCTCTAAGTTCTTGGTCTTGTGGTTCTGAACATAAATTTCTTTAATTGTTTGATATTGTAATAATATACCACATTAAATATCCCACGATATAGTTTCACAGTACAGGTTAAATAGTAAAGTAGGATATTTTACAGCCTTTTTTAAAAATTCTTCGTTACTATGTAGGATGTGACTTTAAATATATTTGGTTTGTAGATAAAGAGTCATTAATATTTGTATAGGACCGTGGTGCGTCATTTTCGTATCATTCAAACAGGATATCTGAATAAATGAGGAATAATGTATTGTAACATTTTCTATCGCATATTTTTACAGAATCGTGTTTGTTTGTTATCAGATGCATCCTTTCACGTTTTGTTTAAACAGACGAATATCCTAAAAGAAACGTGCACTTCGTCTAATGGTAACTATACATACCATATACCGAAACAAGGATAAAATAAAATGTTCCCGGGCGTGTATGCATCTGTAATCGAACCAATTTAGACTTAGTTATTATTTCCCTTAGCATGCTGATATGTATTCGATCAGTGACACACGCTCGCTATTCTTATTAGTTTTTATTCGCCAGACGGTGCTAATGTTTTTTTTCAATGTGTATAACTACGAAAGGTGACTGTTGTTACTTGCATATTGAGTTTCCATATTAAATAGCGTAGATCAAATGGATAATATTACAAAACATATATCAGAACGAAAAAGGGTATACATATTAAACCGATTGTTTTAATGGTCGATACCTCAACAAGCTCATTGCGGCGTATGTTTTTCCAGTCCTGCCCATAAATAAGCATGACTGTTTATGAAATAGTTAATTTTAACAAAATTTAGTTATGGTTCTTTGGAATAAAATCAATTGTCATGTAATTTCTTTACAGATTATTGGTGTAAAGAAGTTAGAAATAATCCTACATATCATGAACGTCAAAAGCGTTCATTAGTGATGACAAACAGAACCAAAAATACAGAACAACTAAAGGTTTTCTTATAATGGTTTCCCTTTTAATTTGCAGCTGTTATTAAACATAATTATACTTTAAAAAATATCTCAGCTCACACAAAAGTGTACATCAAATGAGTAATTTGAAAAAAAAAGAAAAGAGAGTCGCTCTGGTCGAGCATCATTGATTTGGTCGGACAAGATCACTGTATCTCTGTAATAGAGAAAGACCCTAAATCCCAAATAGTTTAAATGTTAATCTGGTTTTCGTCTGATAGTGTGTGTGTCCGGATATACAAGACACAGTCAAAATTATGTTCATTAATGTACTATACAAAATGATACGCCATCAGTACAATGCAGCTAGAGGCTGGTAAGCCTATCTGTTTGTTCTGCTTGGTAAACAATAACCAGTCCTCTATTTCGTTACGTTAAGGTTCTTTCATATGGACGTCACAGTGTTCGCTTTTTTGCCATTAAAAATGTTTAATGATAATATACTAGCGATGAACTGTAACATATTGTTATCATGTTTCTTTAAATTTACATTGCCTTAACATATACGTTTGTAGTTGTTGTGTCCCTTATTTTTATGTAAATTTAATTGTACAATATATATATTTATATAGTATATTGTAATGTTATGCCGTTTCTATGTGTGTTAACTATTGTTGTTCGATTGTATTTTATAGCTCTCCTAAATGGAGGTAAATAAAGAATTTATCTACACGTTTACTTATGTGCAAGTTTTGCTTAAGAAATCAATGTAGTTCACACTCCTATGAAGTGCAATAAAGTGCAATCTATTTCTAACAACTACCCTGTTATTTGTGTTTTAATTCAGATTTTTTTAATGTTTTTATAATTTAGTTAGGTAGCGATATACATTAGCTGAATATTGTTTGCAAAAATCTTCAAGGTTGATATATTATTAATTTTGTCTAAAACTCATGCAAACCTATACATTTTTGAAAAGGTCTGATTTGATATCTATACAAATTAAAAGAAACAAATGCTGGTGCTCTTTTCGACTGAATCAATTAGCTATATGTCTTTTCTGACCCATCAGCAAAGTTGAACAGTTCTGACAGCAACAAGTTCTATCTGCGATGTAAAGCTTTAGTGCTTTTTTATGCACAGCTTTTAATATACCTGTCTTTAAAGAAAATTAAACAGGAATGTGAGATATGTGGCAACAGGGGTCCTGACAGACATGTGTATTCACAGTAGCGGTCTTGGCAAATAATGAACTAGCCTCTGTTTTTCTGCTACTTTATAGCTGCTATTTCAGTAGGTAAAAGTTGATAAATGACGGTGTACATGATTAAAACAGTTAAGAATTTATTATTTTAAAATAAAGATAGAAGTCAAAAGATTGTTGATTTTACTTGTGCTTTTTCAAAGCACCTACGCATATTTAACATGTATTGTGGTTAGTACATTGCCATTGTCGTACCTTTATATTCTCTTTCAAATTGAGTAAAGAATTGAATTAAATAAATTTTGTTATTGTAAATATATTGCTCAAGTAAGTTACTTTTGCTACAGTCTGAAAAAACTGTACACATTTCTCTTCCATGAACAAATTATTCATTTTAGTCAACTTCATAAAAAGAATTAGAGAAAAAAGGGGTTGGGGTGGGTCACTTATGACGGAGGTTTTATTTGTCTTTAAAGTATTTTCAGATATTGACAAATGTTGTTGTGACTGGAGGTTATCCCTAGCAGATCATAGAAGCGGACGGGACAATGAGGACATTATCTCTCCAATATTTCGCCCTGCCACACAAAATGTTTTCTCTTGTATGTGCTGTGCCAATGGAGCCATCCCAAGCATATCATATTTAAGAGCTTAAACAACTTTTAAATCAAATATCGAATTTCTAACGCAATACCGATGTAACGTCGTTTTTGACTGGTGACGTCGTTTGAATTTGCGACTATTAAATATCGTATATATAGTCGCAAAATTCAAACGGCGTTTTAGTTATCGCATTTAGACACATTGTGCGTTAGAAAAGGGATAACTATTTAGTGATTTTGATATTTGCGACCGTATATACGGTTTTAATGGTCGCAAACAGTTTTAACAGCTCCGGCTAACGCCGTCGCCATTAAAAATATTTGCGACCATTAAAAACCGTATATACAGTCGCAATATTAAAATTACAAAACTGTTATTCCTATAATCTCTGGCACGGTTCCTCCGGGCAAGCAATAGTGCATTTACAATACAGCTTGTCACTGTAGGCGACATCTTAGATGTAAACTGTGTATAAGATATATTTTGATAGCCACACTTTTCATTCTGTAGTCATTTGTATTACCGTTTTATTTTGGTTTAATATAATATCGGTACATAAGACCTTTACAAAGATGTACAGGTTGCATCTTTTCTAATCGCAATGCATAAGCTATCAAGCATTGGTAAAATACGGTAATCAGTCCAAATAAAATGTAATTTCCAACCTCCGGTAATTATTTCATACTCATATTCCACACTCGTTATATATGTCATTATAATATAAATTACAGTCAGATAGGTCCTAATTGTATTTCGGAGAAACTTGATCTACTTAGAATATTAAGCTCACTTTCCAAACTTACACATTTGAACAATAGTGTAGATCTTGTTAAAGGTAAACACATAATAACTCAAAACCTTTTCTATATAGAATAATTACATTGATTTTAAATTGTCCAAATGAGGAATTAATATAAGGCAGCAGTTATAATCTACAAAACATACATGTATTAGAACATGTACAGTTATTGTTATACTACAGTTATTGTACGACACGAACGACACATACGCCGACAGAACTAATACCCTTAGATTGAAAAGATTATCCTTTTTAATATAAAACGTTTCACGTAAAATTGTATTGTGTATGTCGTGCTCAATATGTTTTGTACTGAGCAAGTCCTTATATGCACATTGTGTCTGTTTCGCGTTCTCATATTGTCTTTCTGTTCATTTTTATTTTGCTGGTAGGTGCCGAATCAAGCGATCATCTATTTTAGCACATTAATACTAACTTGAAACATTTTCGTTTCCGAAGGTTCAAAATAAGTTTCTTACGATTAACGTTATATACTATTTAAATGAATGCAACTATTAAATATCATAATATCTATTCGAACAAGTTACAATGAAGTCGCCCGCCGGGTCGTGAGTGATAACGAAAACACAAGATGCGCTTAGATCTATTCTAAAATCTTCTATATTTCATTCTATTTCATTTTTGAACGATATTATCATGATTTCTTATAATATAAGTTTGAAATTATTCCAAGGAATCTTTCGTCGAATACCTCAGCTTAAATTTTGTTTAAATCAATAACATGATTACTAAAAAAATTTTAAACAGCTATCAGATTTTAATATGTTTTTCAAACAGGAGACTATGAATGTATCCATTAGATAGTACAAAACCTATCAGAACAATGGACACTGACACTGCAGTTTCTAGTAAACGACCTATTTAAGCCTATCATAATTGTGTCCCTTCTGTAAGAACATCTGCTCTTTGTCAATATAAAATTTAATCGGAACAATTAAGTAAAATAAAATAATAATAATAATGATAATAATAATAACAATATTAATAATGATGATGATACATAATAAACAATAAATTTGTAAATCTTAAAAATATTCTCTATTTTTTTGAAATTGCAAACAGATGTGCCACAAGCAAAACCAGGACAGATTATTTGCTTCACCTAACCGTTTTTGCAAATTTGGTTTGAATCTAGTTATTCTAAAATGATCTTTGACGATGTTTTGTAGGATTTTGTACGTCGCATTAAATGCATCACTCAACTGTTTGTAAATTATAAAAAAAAAGATATGCAGAGCTACATGTATATTATTCATTCGTATATTCCGTTCGAGTCTATTTCTGAATCATATTATCATAAGCTTCTAAAGGATTAATTTTATAAGCAGCATTACATTTTGAGGATTTTTGTCGTTCAATCCTTGCCTATCCTAGAAGGTCAAAGTTTTCCAAGATGGTTGGTATGCTGAATTACCTAGTGGTCTTAGACCAGGCATGTTCAAATTATGCTCCTTGGATTTATATTGGCCCCGGCACTATGCTCACCTGTTTTATATCAACTTATGTAAGAAAATACTTAAAAATATTCTTGTCTTCACCCATGTGACCAGAGCTTTGATAGATGTTGTGTAGCATTGCCTAGTATTCCGCTACCAAGATAAGTGTGTTCATATAATTCTCATGGTGTCAAAAATGGCCGAACCCCGGGTGTGATTATCTTGCATAGACGTATATAAGACATGTTTAGAACGTATTCTTCTTCATAATACAAGGCATATGGCCTAATTGTACACGTATGTAGCATTATCTATAGGTCATATCCCTAAAATGTTTCAACTTTGCCCCTCTGTCAAAACTGTCCTCACCTTTTGGTCTTCTTTTAATTTTAGGAGCTACAGAGTACTGTTCATTTACTTTGTTTTCTTTGGCGAAGTTCATTTCATTCATTTGTTTTACATTTTATACTTTGTTTTGCATTTCATGCGTAATATATTCCATATATATACTTCCATGTTTTACTAGAATGCCCACTTTACATTGATCTGAAAAAAAATGTATATAAAATATTATTGATCATGACCGAATATACCAAAATTTACTGAATTAATAATAATTTTCAACACATCGCTTACTAATTTGCACTTTACACAATTATGTATTTGATATATTTCATACATTTATAACATGTACACAATGCAACAAATTTGTTAAAACTTTATTTTCTCAGTACGTTGTAAGTTAGAATATTTCAGGGGATATATATTTGTCATGTAACTCGGAACAACTACCTAAAAATGGTGAAACACGATTTGACTTCGGTAACATCGAAATTTTGAACTTTATATTATCGTCCTTATCCCACATGTATTTTCTGTGTGCCATTTATTTCGTTATACAAACGAAAATTGCAGACAAATCACCAATGTGCTGAAATTTTATATTGACACAGAGCATATGTTCCAACAAAAGGGAAATAATTATGACGGGCTTATATACATCGTTCACTAGAAACTGTAGTGACATTTTCCCTTATTTCTAAAGGCTTTGTAATATTTTAAAGTTGCATTCATTTTAACTTGTATGTTTGAAAACTATATTCAATTGATAAGATGTCGAAAATACTTTAGATAATTATTTCATTGATTTGAACAAAATCTAAGCTTAAATATTCAACGAAAAATTCCCAGAAATGTTATGCAGCCTACGAGATTTATATTTTAAAACATCATCATGATAATTATTCTTCCGTATATTTATCGACATAGCATTATATAAGATCATCTTAGAATTACTAGATTCAAACCAAACCATGTGCCTGCCAATTTGCGAAAACGGTAAGGAGAACCAAATATTCTGTCTTGGTTTTGCTTGTGGTATATTTGTTTGCAATATTAAGTAACTGGGTACAATACTAGGGAAGATAAGTAGGGGTGGCAACGAATATTCGATATAGGTATCAGAGTATTCGGTAAATGTGGCCAAAACACAACACCAATACGAATTTTGATTAAAAACATTTACGTTTTGCTTTCTTGGTAATATCTAATTTCAAATATTGTCGATGTCAGGTAACAAAACACGGTTGACATGGTTTCTGTAGTCAACCTTTAGCGATAGACAAATAAGATTATGCAAACACAATAATTTCAATTTCTTGACCGTCTTTAAATTTTTTAAAGAATAAACTTATTTTATGTTTCAATTGTGTCATTCACTTTTTAAACAAAGTGATAATGGATTGCTGTAAGAGTAATAACTTGAACATATTAGCATCTTCAATATAACTTTAAATCACAGTTATACAGCAGTTATTTAAAAATATTTCATATACTGCAATAAAAGTAAAATGTAAAAATAACATAAAACTGTTTACATAAAAACAGGAAATAAGTAACAAATCAATTATCTATACAAATCAATAAAAATGATGGTCGTACTATTGTACTACATGTCAAGTCTACAGACACATTTTTGGACCTAATAAGACAGGATTAAAACTGATAACGGGCAATTAAACGATTAAGATATTTGACCACCTGCGGTTTGAAGGGCTGGGGGAGGGGTGGGGATGTTGGGGTCCTTATGAAGGAAATTTAAATGTGGTCAATCTAATGCAAACAAAATGATTATAATTTCTTGTCCGTCGCGTAAATTGTTGAACTCACATTTTGATCAAGGACAATTTATTATGCACGTGTTTAAAGTCTTTTTGAAATATTTCTTGATGGAAAGGTGTTAATCATGACACTGCAATTGAAAAGAATATGTAATGTACTGCGCCGCGTATAAAAAATACAGAACATTTTCAAGATTCACAAAGTGATTGTTTTTGTTGTTGTTATTATTATTATTAGTATCATTATTATATTATCATTATTTTACGAAGATGTTTCGAAAAAACTTTATATTGACAAAGAGCAGATTTTCTAACTGAAGGGAGATAATTATGATGGGCTGATATAGATCGCTTACTAGAAACTGCATTGTCAGTGTCCCTTGTTCTGATATGCTTTGTAGTATTTAATAGCTATATCTATTTCAGCTCTCTTCTTGGATAAAAAAAATATGTAAGCAGTCTAAAAGAATTTCGATAATCATGTTGTTGATTTAACTAGAATCTAAGTTTAGATATTCGACGACATTTTCCTAGGAATAATGTAAAACTTAATTTTTAAGAAATCATAATTATATCGTTCGAAATAAAACTGAATGAAATATAGAAGATTTTATAATACATCCAAGCATGTCTTATGTTTTTGTAGCTATTTCTGAATCGACGGGCGACGGTTCCTATAGGCATTGTAATATTTATTGGTTGCCCACATTTTAATTCGTCTGTTTGAAAAATATATTACGTAGATCTTATAAAACTAAAGTTTGACCTTCCGAAACGAAAATGTATCAAAAGTAGTCATAATGTTTTGATAGAGAAAATCATTTCACTCGGCACCTACTTGTGCCAAAATATAAAAAAATAGATACAAAGACACTATGTGAAAAGGAAACAGACACAATTAACACTGCAACAGCTATAATAATAATAATATACGAATGCTTTGGTTAATTATATAGGATATCATCAGTTCAAAACATAAAGGACATGACACACACACAAATACAAGTGTCACGTTTTATATTAAAAGGAGCATCTTTTTAAACTATTGGTATTAATATTGTCGGGCGTATGTATCGTTCTTGTCGTGCAGTAACTGTAGTATCACTGTCCTTGTTATTATATATTTTGGACAATTGAGAATTAAAGTATTTGATACTGTATCGAAAATGTTTTGATTTATTATTTTTTTAACTTTAACAAGATCTACACTATTAAAAAATTATGTAAGTTTGGAAAATGAGCGAAACATTATAGGTAGATCTTGTTTCTCGAAAATGCATTTAGGCCTGTCTGGCTGACCTGCAATATATATAGTGATGACATACGCATCAGAAAGACAATAAGATACAATGTCAATGTTAAAGTCCCAGTTTTGTTTGTTTTTGTTCTGCCTTATTTCCTTTCTCCACCCTCTCTATTTCCCTTCCCCTCTCTGCAATTTTTGCCAGCCCTAGTCATCGGATATCCGTTCTCACGTACTTTTCGCAGAACATTGCTGTACATGTCTATTCTATTTCTGATGTGATTTTCACTTTTCATCTGCTTTTCACCTGCATTTCAATTATAACTGTCTCGTTTCTTTTCCTTTGTGCTCGCTGTCTTTGTTAAACTCCTCACTTGGATCATGGTACAGTTTTCCAATGGTACGCTTTCATAATTTACTTACCTGTTACTGGGCTAATATTCTGCTTCTCTGTCACTGTATACTCTTGACACGCCAGCTTATGTCCTTAGAATTTCCGTTACCCGGACTTTGTCACAAGTAAGCAGGGACGTACTCGGTACTAATGGAAAAACTTTGAAATTTACAAGGCAGTTCTTGCCGAAAGATGATGAGAAATGACCAGTGATAGATGAGAGATGAAATGAAATGGAGAGTCCCCGACCTTCAGCTCTTGCGCCAAATACACTAACCACTGAACTATAGAGGACTCACTCTTAAAGTCCAAGTAGAATGATGAGCTCACAGAATAATGAGAGCGACGGTTGATTTCGTCGGTAAGACACCTTTCTCGGGCAATATGAGAGTTACAAATAAAGTTCCATCCAAAGTGCGCCTTGGACTTTAACATCATAAAAATTAACAAAGAACAAACCATGTACTCACATGACACACAGGGTGTTCAAAGCAAGTAGTCTTTTTTCTATTGTTGCTCATTATCTTTAATCTAATGTCACAGGAGCGGACCCTACGGATGTCCTAAATGTTTTAAAAATTTTCATTGAATTGGTGATGTGTAGGAGAAATTTGGTGGCGAAGACCATGATTATTTCTCAGCTCGCAGGAAACATCCCGACTTCTTTTATTTTCTGTTGAAATATTAGAATAAACGTTTGTAATTGTTATACTTAATGAAAACATCGACCTAAGTTTAAGCTTAGAAACAGACTAAACGTTTACTTGCGATGTAAACGGTACTACTTATTTGATTTCAAGTCGAGGTAAGATCTGGATTAGAAGAAAAATTTACGATAACGACTGGTCTAAACTGTACACTTATTTGCCTTAGTTGTCAAACGTTGTCAATATGTTTTATGATTTATGGTTGAAAAGGCTTTTTAGAAATTTCATAGATATATATACTTTCTCAACATGATAAGAACGAGTAACCTTTAAAGTTTTGCATAGTAAATTAACTTATATCAGGATTTCAATTTATGCTTTCTTTCTCATGGAATTTTATTAACGTCTCTATGGTATGCCATGTATAATCGTAACAAAAACCCGTAGAGATAAAAATGTTAATATAATTTTTGTTATCAGTAACAAGGTATAGTTCACACGGATAAAGACACATGTATCATGGACATTTTCTTTTTTTGGTGATCAGTTCATTCTTTATTCACACACTTAAAGTACTAAAGCTGCATCAAAGCTTAACATCAGTACATACAGTTTGTTGGACATGTTACAAGTCATATGACGCATCATTTAAACATTTGCAAAAAATTAGAAATGAGCAACAGTTCGATTTTATGTAATTTTTGAAAGATTCAACAAATGAGGTGATATGTTAGAAATTTATCAACATAACTAAGGAGGGGTGCTTGTTATACCTATCAAATGAATGTGAAAAATGATATAAGTATCATAAAGCATTTCTAAAATGTGTTTTTATTGACAACAAAATGACTTTTATGTCAAAAGTATGTAAAAATAGACGCCTCTCCCAAAGCTTTATCGAGAAATTAAAAGTTTCAAACTTTGATTACTATTGAAAGTGATTCCTATAAAATGTAAATTACCATAATCAAATCGTTCTGTTTTGATACTGTCATTCATGAAGCTAAAACAGTATAAATGTAGCAGCAGAAGAAATAAATTATACATTGTATATAATTTTTAGATTTACTTTTTATCGACTTGAGTATTTCAAAACAATCAACCGAAATATTACGCGTCTTACATTGGTAGAAATTCATCGGCATATTCAAGCATTCATAAGAAATGTTGATGTAAGGACCCTCGCGCTCTCCATATTATGCTTCCGCTCATAGGAATATTAATGAAAAAAATCATATAACTTGTACAACATCATGAAGAAAATAACGTTGTTGCCTAAACATCTACATGTCATAACAAATTTCAAACGATGATACATACGCTCCGACTGCAAGGATATATAAAACTTGAAACTTTGCATTAAAGATAATAAAAACCATTTCGTCATACTGAACTGTTTCCTCGTATTTGTCCGAAACTGTTATTAGCTATTTCTATTGTTGCCATGCATCATTTTATTCACACCACTTTAACTTTGCATGGCAGTCCTCATAAAGATGAAATAATCTGAACTATTTGTTTAAGAACTATATTCACGTTGCATAGATACCAGGTGAGATATTGGCAATCATATAGTGAAATAAACAATGTAGAACTAGTACACAGCTCGACATAGCTTGAAAACAAAATAATTCGATGTTTGCCGCTTAAAGACCGAGATTGGTAGCCCTGGAGAACTTTTCTGTGATTGGCAGCTACCATTAACTCTTGTTAGGCATGGGTCATAAACACCCTCATCATGTAGCATTTCAATGATTTGGATTTGAAAATAACACCTTAATTTAATGCTTGTGGTCATTGTTGATTTCAGTGAGAACTCCCATCCAACTATTTGGATTACATGTATGATTCACCAAGCAGAATTGAAAGAAACATAATTGTTACAATGTTAGAATTTGATGAAAGTTACTTCTGATAATTATTACATTAATTTATATGCAGTTATGGTTTAAAGTTGGGTTAACTTGCTTTTTTACATGTACATTAACACATTTCCTTCATTTAAACATTCATTTGATAATTCCAGTATATAGTGACTTCAAGTATCCTATCACAGTTTCATCACCATACTAGCTGGTGATGTAATTGCATGCAAATCTGAAATGAGATATCTGTCTTATTTATAGATATCTTGTAAATAGCATGCTTTTATTAAAAGATATCTCCCATTATATTACACACAAGTAAATATGTTACAAAGATATCTCTGAATATAATAGAGATATCTCTCTGTCTTACCAAGATACCTCTCCTGCTTAAAATATCCAGAAAATAAATTGAAATATATGTTGTAAACACTTACAAGATATCTTGACAAAAAATTGCTGTGGTAAACCCACATATATCTCTTAAACATACAAATATGAATGTTTCAGGGTTATGGAGATATCTATCTAATCATGAAAATATCTCTGTTACGAAGAAATACATCTTTATAATGACCACAAAAAGGTATCTTTTTTCAGTGGAAAGATATCTTTCTGTCTTACAAAGATACCCGTGCAAATTTGAGAGATATCTCTCATATGATATTATATTTATAATATGATCAATATCCTTTGGTGTGTTCAGTCATTTCTTGAGATATCTCTTTTGCATGACACGATATCTTTTACAAAGAGATATTACTGTTACAGATATATATCTCTATAAATTGAAATATATATTTTTCAACTAGAAAAGATATGTCTCACAGACATTTTGAGGGAGATATCTTATAAAGTTTACGAAATATCTCTTAATGTTCAGAGGATATATCTTGAAATTGAATAGATATCTCTCTTGCTTTGAAGGATAACTTTCAGTGTGACAGTCTAACAGAGGCATCTCATAAAACAAAGATGTCTCTATCAACTGAAAGAGATTTATTTTTTAATAAGATAGGAACAGCTTGTCATTGTAATGAAATAAACTGTGTGTTATATTTACCATGTAAAATGAAGACTCAGAGCATATACTGATATAAAACTTGCCAAGATTTGGTCATTTTGTAATTTTAGTCCCTACGTCTGGAAATTCAGATTCAAGAAAAACTCACAGTAGATTCACCTTTGAAGTAATAAAACCATTAGTTCTCTTAGAACATGTGTTAAAAGTTTGGGGTCAGTGCTGTGGTCAGTTAAGGTCATCAAGCAATTTTTTACGATACATGTCAATCACAGGAAAGTTATCCAGGGCTACCAATCTCGGTCTTTAAGGAACTCGAAAGATTACGACGCTATCATTCGGTATGGCACAACACCCAGTAATTTACAGACAGGTCAACCATGCTTTTTGATCTAAACACACCAATTTAGAGTAAAACATGTACTTTGATCAACTCTTCAATCTAAAATCAAACATGTATTTTGACAAAGTCTCTCCAATTTTGTGTCAAACATGTATGTCGATCCAGTCATTCCAATTTAGTGTACAAGCGTGTAAGTTGATCCAGTGTCTTGATTTTAAACTCAAACATGGATTTTGATCAAGTAACCTGAATTAACAGTCAAACAGGTAGTTTGATCGAGCTTCTCTAATTTAGAGTCAAACATTTATGTTAATCCAATCCATCCAATTTAGAGTAAGATATACATATTCCTCCAGGCTCTGCACTATAGTATCAAACTTGTCTCTTCATTCAGTGTCTGCAACTTAAAGTGAAACATGTATTTTCAGCAAGTCACTCTAATCTAGTTTTGTGTGTTGTGACTGTTTTCTGTCCCTTTCAATATGTATGTATTGAGTATTTTTAATATTGCTTTCTGTCCCATTCAGTGCACGTGGTGTATTCAATAATTTTATTCAGTCATTCCAAATGAGTGTTAAACACGTATTTTTACAGACACTCCAAATGATGGTCAAACATTCATGATAAAATTAAGTTCTTTAACATCAATGAATAAAACTTCTTCTTAAGTAAATATAAGGTCAAGCATGCATATCTTCAAACACTCGGAATAGGAGTCAAAACAATTAATAATATGTCTGAAAGACTTGTGACTGATTTGTCTGCACACTAAGGTTGCATAAACAGTTATGTACACAACTACACATGCCAATTCATTTAGTGCATGTAAATACATGTATGCCGTAATGCTGTGATAAATTCTAAATCTTTTTGAAATATAATAAAGTAACAATTTCTTCAAATTTTCTAAATTATGTATGAAGATACCTGTTGAAATATTCGTAAAACTAAACATTTTCTACAATAGTCCGTATGTCCGATGTTATTCCTTTGAAATTAAACAGAGGTCTCTAATGTCCACTTGATTGTGTGAACAGGCATTGAAAACATAGCATAGTACAATCACTTGACACCATGTACGTTTTGACATTTTGATACAATTCCAGCAAATAGCGAACGTGGCACATGAGGAATTACTCCTGAAATGCAGCATACATGTTTGATCATTTGATACATTGTAAATAACAAGCTCTTCTTGTGGTTTAAGAACTAATTCCAAGATTTTCCTTTTCTTGTAGTACTAAATTCTACTTTAAATTGTCAATCACACTTAAACTTAAAAACGATTTAAATGTCTTTACCACAAATTCATATTTTCAGCAGTAACATTCAACGATATTATCAAACAATTTTTATCTTTATCGCACAAATAATCAACGAATATATACTCGTATATACTTGTATTACATATTGCTCTAAATATTACAGTCCCGTTAAACTGAATAATGGTAACAAATTGATATACTGGTGATGTAATTAGCAAATGCGCAGAATCAACCAACGGTCATAAGAACATAACATGTGATTTAAACTTCATTTGTTAAAACCCAGCAAGCTGTTTATATGTTTTTTCACTCTTTGTAGCAGACTACTCAATTCACACCATTCCAATTGCAACAGATATTTTGCTCAAATGCAAAACATTCGTTTCTTTATTTCTTAAGGCTGGAAAGTATTAATATATGAAAATAATAAATGCTACCTTTTCCTTTTGAAATAATATAATTTTAAAAACGAGTGGTGAATGAGATGAAAACAAATTCAATATTACTTTAAATTTTGCGTATGTTAATTCCTTCATATGAATACACACTTCCCCGATACATGCTGATGTCTACAGGTACATGTACAACTCAAAGCTTCATTCATTACAGGAGGAGTGATGAAATCAACGAATCAGATGAACAACGCATGTTACCTGGAAGGATAATCATTTGCATGACAGTTATATTTTGCTAGAACGTTATAATAATCTTTTCGCAAAGTAATGCTAGAGCAAAATGTAACAGAGTAGGTGGCTTTAAAATAATACACAGAGAGAACAACATGCAGACATGTGGCGATGTAAACAATAAACACATTTCTACAGGAGCTGAGTTAAAATTTTGTATCCTAATTTTGATCGAACGATGGCTTGAACTAATTTTACTATTGTTTCTATGATATGGATAGCTAGCTATTCTAAAGAAAACTAAAGGAGATGTATTCGGCAGATATATAACGAATATGATGGCAATTTCTTTTTACATGTGTGTGCTTTAATTGCTCAGCTACATATGGATGAGTTAGTTTAGACTATACGCGGATGATAATTAATTAGAATATCTCTCGGCTCGCATTGCTCAGCTACTCATATATAACTTCTTTTGCTACACTTGATGGTAATTCTTGAAGATTTGTGTCAATATGACAAAGTATTGACTTCTCAGCTACTAAAGAATGGCTTAGTTTAGCATATATTTTGAAGATATTTCTTTCGGTTAATTCTCAATGCCAACATGTCTGCAGCAATTAACGTATTTAATCATGTACAACATCCAGGGAGCAATGTGCATTATATACTTATTTCGCTATGTCTGTTAATCTTATACAGTCTCAAGACCGACGCCAACATGTCTTCAACAAGTAACGTAATTGATCATTCGTCAAACGATTCAATATCGTACCTAATATTAATGGCGCCATCAACATTATATACTTACATAGCACACGCTGTAAATAAACATACATCAGATACACTCATCTACCTTTTAAACAAGTCTAACAGAGATATGCGGCAAATTCAGTTAACGATGGCACAGGAAACATGAAATGTTATTTCATTTTGATATTAACTTTGTCAAAAATGTTGAATACAATAATGCATCATAACTTCTTTAATGTCACTGGCGAATTTTAATGAGTGCCATATATAATACATTGTAATTTCAAAAGGAAATTTCATCCCCCACCTTACAATGAAGTTGTTTCTATTAATCTTCTATGGGACTATTTCAATCTACCTGTTACCTTAAGATATACAGGTAAAATTAGTTTTTTTTTCTCGCCACACATGCTTATATTTGTTACAGTGTTTGATATTTTTGCTGATAGGTAAGTAAGTTCAGTTTAGCAAGGTCTGGTGTTTGAAACAACTGTATTCTGGAAAATATAAAAAATAAAACCATCTGAAATCATATCATGCAGAAAAAGAAGTTCTGTGGATTCAAAAATTACAACTTGAATGTTCAGTTCTTTGACACTTTCACTGACTGTTACTCCTAAAAAATATTTTCGTCCCGCATTACCGTCTACTGACACCAAACAAGAACTAGTCATAATCACTTCGATAGGCTAATTCTACATTCCAGATTGGAAAGATATTGTACTCGAAACATAAACCTTTTAGATGTGTTATTCTAAAATCACTATCATGACTTACTTTAGCTTGTTTGTTATAATTTTCATTTGTCGTATGGGATCGCCAAGTCACTCAAATATATTTACGTGATGCAAATTCTTTTATCAAATCGTCAATTCCGTAGCCTTAAGCATATATTTGTCGTCTTGGATTGTTTATCAATTTATAAATATATTGCTTAAGCCTTTGTTTTGATAACAATGCTCGTAGATCTGTGTCGGCTTAGATTGCTCAAATGCTCAAGAATGGCTTTGCTACTTAAATGAAAAGACTCAAAAACATGCTTGATGTTTTCAGACACGCAATGATGACTTTGGTAAGCATAAATACTAATAAGTGTTCTTTTGGTCATTTGCTCTAGATTGATCATCTATTATAACTTAGTTGAGGAAATACGTTGACGATAATTCTTTAAGTATTGTATCGGCTTGAACTCCTCAGTTACTCATTTATCACTTCCTTGTTTATATATCTTGATTCTATTAGTATTTTTCAAGTATGGATTGCTCAGCCACTCACGAAAAGTTTAAATTTCATATATATATTTTAGTGTGAGCCTCCGGCGTTCATGTGTCCATCTTCATGAGAATAGACCAGAATGTTTATCTCTGAGGCAGGAATGCGTATTTTAACAGTCATTTCTTATCAACATCAAATACCAACTAGAGATTGTTTTTCACAAAAAAAACGTATGTCTCCCCTCTATGACCTCGACCTTTGAGTCAGTGACCCCAAATCATATTATGCACAACTAGACTTCATACTGATGCTACCTGCTAAGTTTTATGAAAATCCAGCAATGGGTTTTGGAGAAGCACAGAATATGATTTTCTGTTTTCAGGTCCCTGTGACCTTGACCTTTTTGACCTTTGAGTTAGTGACCCCAAATTATACTATGCGCAACTAGACTTCATACTGATGCAAAATTCTATGAAAATCCAGTGATGGGTATTGGAGAAGATGGCAGACCAATTGTCCAAACAAGGAGCTAGCCACCTATGGAGAAAAGATCACAGTGAATAAGACTCTTTCAAGAATGAGGATGCAAGAAAATGACTGGCATCTATTAGACATATGGAACCAAGTCAGTGCACTAAGACTTTACACAGGACACAACAGGCTCAAAGTTCATCTGTGTGAAAAATTGAAGCTGTCCTCATCACTAAAATGATCATGTGGTCCAAATAGCACAGCAATACTTTAATTATGCCCCCTGTATGAACTGTCAAGAAAAAGTGTGACCAGATTGCACAGTCCTGGAATAGAAGTTAATTGGCAGGATGGAGGAGCTCAAAAAGACAAATTCCACCATTGCAGTGACAGGGTTGATAGTGTAGAGCATGATTTGGGAGATGGCTTGCAATAAATTCTATGTAAGAATCTTAACAAACATTCAACCAGATAGAATCTAAGGTTTAAATTGAAATATGTCATATTTTGTACTCTGAAAATGGGGCCATATATGTTAGAAGAAAGGAGAGACAAATTGTTCATAAACGAGAAATTGACCAACGGTCACTGTGACCTTGACCTTTGAACTACTGACCCCAAAAACAATAGGGATCATCTGCTCAATAAGACCATTCATCCTATGAAGTTTGAGAGCTGTAGGTCAAAAGGAACTCTAGTTATCGTCCGGAAACGAAGAATGGACGGACGGACTGACGGACTGACGGACGGACGGACTGACGGACAGGGCAAAAACAATATGTCTCCCCCCGAGGTGGGGGAGACATAATGATCAAATGTTCCTATTTTGTGACCTAGTGTAACCCAATACAATTTACATGCAGGCTGTTTTGCTATTCAGTCATCTGGCACTATTTCGTCTAATTCTAGTATCCTTATTGTGGAAAGCATGTACTTCTTGCTGCTACTATTGATGCGCTTGATTGTGTTCGTCAGACTTTCTTTCAATTAATTTGGTAATGTCATTTAATGTTACAGAGTCTGATATACTTGTATGACCATAAGAGGAGGAAGTAGCCTAAGAAATTGCATGTATATTGCTTTCAGTCTCAAAACGAGGTTTTCTCAGTATACCCTGAGACCCTCATAAGCCTCAAAATCAACTGCCAGTGCAATTGCACTATCTATTGTTAGAGGGTATCTGTAATGAACGTGACTCCTTACTTCGGGACGGGAAAGAAGAAAAGATTGTAAACAAAGTACTTGCAGAGCATAACCAAATTATGAGGCAGATTCCTACATTTCTGTTTTCAGTTTCTAAACACACCATTGTATGCAGTTTTGCAATCTACAGAATGAAGAATTCTACTTAACATTTTTTTTACAGACTCGAAATTAGAGAGCCTTCTGGCTTTAAATCACTTAACAACTTTTGAGTGGACGCTCTTAAGCACATAACTAATTTTCACGATTATTCCATCAATTCCATTCAGTTACATTTTCAAAATGAATGATGTAATCTCGCCACTCTGTACTTTTGCCATCAAACTTATCAGGTTCCTTGTTTTTAGTGAACTGCTGTTTGCAGGCATCTCAGTGTGCCTTTGATTTCTAGTTGTAGGCGGCACTTCAGACTGTCTGTGTCTACCATCTTTATTGCCATGAATAAAGTTTGCTGTATCACAAGGATTATGACCTATGTTAACCTGACAGAATGTTCTTGTTGTGTGCATTTAAACTTGTGATGTCCCAGGGTTTGGTCACCAAAGGACTTTTGACCATGACAAGTATGTGTACTTGAAGTATGTGGACTTGTGTGACATAAACTATAGGTTGTGTTGTAATGCTGTGTTTTAAATGGCATGCTTCTATGTTGATCATCCCTGATTTGCTCAAAGTGAGGTGACTGTAAGTTTGAATTAGTACCCTGTATACAAAACCGAGAATTGTTACGGCGTTACACGTTCTGTGGGACACCCCGTTACTTTACACCAGTTAAAATCAGATTCTGTCCTTTGAAAAGCATTCTGTCTACGACTATTCATGTGCATTTAGCAGGACAAAGTGTTTGTCAGTGTGCCTTCAGGAGGTACTGTAGCTGATATTTACTTTCATAGCAGTATTGCTTATCAGTATATGGAGTTTTGCAAAGTGGCGGTGAACAACATGAATGGTTTTGTATGAAAGTTGTTTCAGGCTGGGTGCCATTTGAGTGGAAAATATCAGGAAGTTTGTGAAACATTATCTATGTTCTGTAATTGGCCATTATTATTTCTTGTGAAATGGCTGTCATGTGTGCCAGTATTCTGTGAAACGTACTGTATATTCCCATGTAGACTGTTTTGTGTACCACCTTGTTCCATTGGCATATTATATGGTTTACATAACCTTTGGAAATTTCAAATGATGGTTAACCTTTCGGAAAATCATGTAATCTGTCATTGTGGTTGATGTAATCTTTAGAATTTATAAGGTAGTACTGAAACTTGTGCATCACCCTGTACGTCGGGTTTGGTAGACACTTCACTTAGAGAACAACTGTCTTGGGGTTTTAAAGTGTTTTCAATACCCTGTAATGTATCATGATTTCGTCCAAGTGTAGAAGAAAAATATGGTAAAGATTTTCACCAACCTGTACCTTGTACATATTAGGCTCATTACAACCTCTAAAATGAGAAGTAATTGGATGCCTTAAAGTTTGAGAGACACCCTGCTCTACAATTTTATCATATGATTTGTCATTTCCTGGCAAAGTGAATTGATCGCCTAGTACACCCTCTGACAAACTTCTTATATATAGATATGATCTGGACTTATTTGGACTAAGTGTGTTTTGTAGAGCACCTGGTGTAACCGCTGCTATACGGTTAGTAAACTATGCAACTTCGTGTGACGACTGGCCTGGGACTAGCCCGTGAAGACACAACAAATGGCATTTATAACAAAATAAATGAGAAGCACCAAGACGGTGTGAGTCTTGTTTAACGATGTATTCAAGTGTGCGCAATTCAAGAATTTCAGCCAATACAAATAAATGAGGCAAATGAATGTCATGAAAATAAAAGACAAATGATACTTGCACAATCCATATCCGAATATTTACCCGTGAAGGCACAACAAATGGCATTTATGATAAATAAATGAGAAACACTAAGACAACGTGAGCCTTGATCAACGATGTATTCAAGTGTGTGCAAGCGTGATAGTGACGACCGGTTCGGTAGAAAGATACATGTCATTGTCATCTACAATTATTAGTACAGGTTAGAAGGTCTATGTTTGTGTATATGGGTTGTGTGGAATGATGTATACATAGTTCATGTGGTGACTGAATATAATAGAATGAAAATTATAAATCATGTAACGTTAACAGCACAAACAGGACGAAAACAAAGTATGGTGGGGAATACAGGACATGATAATACAGCATACACGTACAAATATATATAAAACACAGAGATTGAAAACGATCCTACGACATGTTGAAGAGTTGGTGGTGTAAAGAGTGATTAATACACTGCTTATTATCCTGAATCCTGTGGCTATTAAATGTATCTGATAATTGAGAGACTGGAGAAGTAAATGAATTGTTCTGCGATGTAATATATTGATTTTCATACCGAGAGTCATACTGAAACAACATTGAAGGCTGCATTGCACCTTGAATTGTATCAGGCACATTGCCTTTAGTACGACATATGTCCTGTGATAACGAAGACTGTATGATATTCTGTTCTGTGTTAGACATGCCCTGATTCTGTAAAGAATAACTAGCACCATTTGTTAAATTTACACTGTGTGAACAAGATTCAGGTGTACCCTGTAGTGTGTTGTGATTACAGGAGGTGTGTTGTGTATTGTCTTCTGTTTTAATTGAGATCTGTGTATGTTTACCTACATTTTCCCCCAGTTAACTTAGATTGTGTGCTTTCAGATATTGTAGATTTACTCATTTTCTTTCTTGGAGTTGGTATCCACCATTGCATGCATCCACCAGTTACTGGCCATTTTAACAGACGCTATATGTACAAAAAATTGCAAAACAATACTGGTCACTTTACACCACATATAACAGGACTGACCGAGAGACAAAATTTGACCACAATTTCTAGGACGAATAGCGATCACATTTTCTTGTTCTAAATTAAGGCCGGTCCATATTCTGTATTATATTGAAAGTTTAGGGTAACTAATAAAATAGCCAGGTCAGAGTACACAAGTATTTTATTTTCACTATACCTTTATTTATTAGGCAACACATACTTTATTTCTATGAATATCCGTTTAAATCAAGTTAATTGCCAAACACCAATACATATTAAATGTATCAAAAATGTAGAGAGGGGAAAGAAAGAAAAGTGAGAAAAATACCAGCCTGGCGACAACATGTATACACTACTTTGAACGTCTATAGAATTGGCACAGTACATAGATAAAATACAGTATATATAGCAAAATGTTAGTTAAATCATACTGCATGAAAAACAGTAAACTGTAAAATATTACCTGCAAAAGGACTGATACAAAAATATCGTTATCACCTGTATACACCTTAATGTTTTAAAAATACTAAGGACTGAAAATATTTATATTGGAAATAAATGAACTACCTTCTCTGTATTTACTATTTTAACAAAGTTAACAGAAGGATAAAAAGCAAGAAGTACATGCTTTTCACAGTAAAGCATGTGGAGATACTAAAATAAGATGAAAAAGTGCCACATGACTGAATAACAAAACAGCCTGCATGTACGTTGTATTTAATAACACTAGGTCACAAAATAGCAACATTTGAACATTTGTATTTAAAAGATGTTGAAAAGAAATTACTGTTAAAATAAGCATTCCTGCTGCATCTCTATGATGTCTAGTTTAAATTCGAATCCGGGTCGCCTGGGGTAAACAACTAGGTCAAATGGTTATATCGAAGAAAAAACATTTTTTACACTCTAGATGCAACAATTATTACCAAAGAATCAAGACAATGTGTCTGAATAGTTTACTCAATGATGTATGGGTCCCTTTTGAATTTGGGTCAGCTTGAATGGAAAACTAATTCACACTGTTAAAGCAAAGGAACATATTTTTTCCAGAGTAGTTTCCAGAGGCCACATTTATAACCCAATTTTTATGAAAATTTGTCAAATAGTTTGTCCTAATAATGTCTTCTGGGTCACTTGGGGTCACAAACTAAGTTAAAGGTTAAATCGAGTATATATATATTTAACGTTCTAGAGACCATATTAACTACCAAATTTTCATAAAGAAGAGTAACATTTTTAACTCCCTAATAGTCTGATTTATTATTCAACTTTTATAACAATTTGTCAGAAAATTTGTCCCGCTGATATCTCAGTCAAATTAGTATTTGGGTATCCTGGATTCAAAAGCTATGCCACATGGTTGAATTGAATACAACACTTGTTAACACCATAGAAGCCACAGTTATTACATGAACATTCATAAAAATTTGACAGAAAGTAAGCCTCCATAATCTTTAAGTCAAGTTTAAGTCAATGAATATAGATTACCTCGGGTCAAAAACTAGGTCAAACGGTTAATAAAAACACCTTGGTAACATTCTAGAAGCAACAATTACTAACGCAATCTTCATGGATGTTTTTCTAAATAATTTCTAAGTCCGAATCTGGGTCACTTGGGGTAAAACATTGTCCAATCAAAGAACCCATGTTAACACTGCAGAGACCACTTTTATTACTCAATGGTCGTGATAATTGGTCTTAATGTTGGTCTATGTGGTCTTTAGGCAGAGTTTGAAACTGGAACAAAGTTGGTCACAAACTAGGTCACAAGATCAAATCAATGGGAAATTCTTGTAAACATTATAGAAGCAACATTTGACCCCTTATAAATATAGAATTTTGACAGAATATTTGTCTCTATGATCATAAGGCCATGAACAAAAGTTGGTCACGGATTCGAAAACTAGGTCAAATAATGAAAATACCTTATTTCCACTGTAAAAACCACATTTTATGACTAATCAAAATGAAGATTGGTCAGTATGTTTGTCCTAATGAACTTGGAAGTCAAGTTTTAGACTGGGTAGTTTTTAAAGCCAGGTCACCTGGTCATATCATAGAAATACCTCTTGGACACTAAAACACCTACCCAATTATCATAAAAGTTTGGTCAGAATGATAAACTCTTGGTCTAATGAAACTCGGGCTCATTCAACGAAGAACTAGGTCAGTAGGTAAAACATAGAACAACTTTAATTTTATCACTGTAGCAGCTATATTTTCTAAATCATTCATGAATGGTGGTCAGAATGTTGTCATAATTAAATCTAAATCGAGTTTAAAACGGGGTCATGTTGGGTCAAAAACTAGATAACAAGGTCAAAGCGTCAAATAGAGCAATTGCATTCGGATGACTGATAGAGGGCCGTACTGACCTCTTGTTGTCAGATAGGATTGCTAAGCTACTCAAGAATGACGTATTATAGCATGTATTTAAATCTTAATTATTTTGTCGTTTGTCGGGCTACTTTAACATATTTTTAATACTAATTCTCTTATTTATGTCTTGACTGGAATACAGAACTCAACTTATGGATGACTTGGCTTTGGGTTTTTTCAATTAAGATATTGTTAGTCGAGTTCTGACCTGATTGCTCAGCATTTCAAATATGAAATACCTAACCACGTGATTGTTTTTTTTAAAAAGTATTGTTGTTCTGTGTTGGCTCAGAACGCTCATATACAAAGGATGACATATATTTGCATATATCATGATGACACTTCCTTTAGACATGTGCCTGCTTGAATTGCTTTACTAAACAATGATGGGTTTGTTTGGCATATATTTGGATGATAATAAACTAAGATATAACTCGGTTTGCATTGCTCAGCTAGTCATATATAACTTCTCTTGCTATATTGTGATGGTAATTCTCAAAGATTTGTGTCAACATGACAAAGAATTGACTCTCAGATACTCAACGATGGCTTAGTTTAGAATACATTTTGATCATATTTTTATAGGTTATTTGTCGGTTGGGCATGTTCAACCATTAAATAATAAGATTTTATCAAGCCACCCTAAAATGTCTTATTTTAGCATCTATTTTAATGGCAATTCCTGTAGTCATGTATCTGCTACGACGACACAATCACCCAAGAACGACTTACATTAGCATACATTAAGTTCACATGAACTTTTTTATAAACTGGATAAAACTGTTTTACAACGACATAAATTGCGTAGTAAATAAATAACGGTCATCTGACCGAACAATTTCCCATGAAGGGTGGTTTAAGACAAGGCTGTCCACTTTCATCTCTTCTGTTCATTGTGTGCATTGAACCTATATAGAAATTGATAAACAAATAAAAGGTATTACAATACATGGACAAGAAATTAAACAAACACTTTTTGCAGATGATGCAACTTTTCTGAATAATGGAGAAGATACATCGTTTGATGAATTCGTCAGTGTTATTACGAATTTTTCAAACATAACATATTTAAAATTAAACGATCACAAAACCACAGTATTGCGTGTTGGATCGCTGACTCATACAAACATTAAATTAAGCCCTAAAAATAAATTTATTTGGACCTCTGAATCAGCGAAAACTTTAGGCATGGTATTCACAAACAATCCTGAAACAAATAAAAAAAAGTTAACTTGGAACACAAAATAAATAGCTTTAAAAGTGTTTAAAACAATGGGAACACAGAAAACTAACTCTCCTAGGAAAGATCACTGTTATAAAACATTTGTAATACCAAAGCTAATATATCCTCTAACTATACTACAGTATCCTGATATAAACACAATCAAAGATATTGTAAAAGTAATGTATAATTTTATATGGGATGAAAAACCAGAAAAGATCAAAAGGGAAGTTTTGCAGCTGAATTATGAACAAGGTGGGATAAAATGATAGACCTTAACAAATTTAAAAATGCAATCAATGCATGTTGGGTTAAAAAAGTTGTATGAAATGAATCAAGGAAATTATGGAACATATTTAACGTAGATATATTCAATGTAATTTAGCTGAAAATGATGTAAAAAGTATATGTAAAGAAAACAAATTTCTAAGTGACATTCTAAAAGCATGGACAAGAATAATTAAAACAAATTATTTGGAACAGTTAGGAGAATATGGATTATATGGAATAACACAAATAAAAAAAAGGTAAAAATACGTTTTACTTTAAAAATGGCATGAAAAATAAATAACAACTATATAGAACACTTTTTTGACTATAGAAAAAATACTTTTTACTGCTATGAAAAGTTTAAGCGTATATATGAACTAGACAACAGTGACTTTCTTATGTTATATCAACTCATAAGTAGTATTCCAAGAATATTAAAAGAAATTTTGAAAACAGAAGGCATAATATATAACATTAAAACAAAAATATTGGATGTACTAAAACAGTCGAAAACGCCAAACAAATTATTGTACACAAAACCGCTTAATGTTAACTCCAACTCAAGGTTGCTAAAATTGGGGAAAAAATGGGAAAAAAACTCTAAATAAAATCGACATTAACTGGAAAAGGGTATACTCTCAGACCTTTAAAGCAACAATTGACACAAAAATGAAAAATTTTGAAAAAGAATTTCACAAACACGACCTTATTAAAAATGAACATACCTAAAACACAAACATATGCGAATTCTATAATATGCATCCTGAAAGTCAAGAACATTTATTTTGGACATGTACTTTTGCTTAAGTTGTATGGAATAGATTCAGTGAGTTTTTCAAAAAGAAATATCGTTGATATTCTTTTTAATTTAGAAAACATAAGCTTTGGAACATTAAAAAATAACATGAAAAGTAATGTTGTAACTTTTCTTATACTTTTGATGAAGTATTTTATATTTCAAATGAAATGCAGAAAAAAATACCACAATTTGACATTTACATAAATTATCTGAAAACAAACAGAATCGGGATAGAAAAAGAAATAGCTAAAATGAATTGCATTATGAAATATAATAATTTAAAATTGGGAACTATAAATATTTATTTTATTAATATTTTACACAACAAAACCTCGTACGAAATTTTTCTTTTACCATGACTATTATATACCTTGTATAAAAGTAAGCGTATGCATATCTCACAAATCATTTGTGTTGAAAAAAATAATAAAAAATAGTTCGCATGAACTACCGGCGTAGGTTAGGAGGAACTTTAGGATGCATGAAAGTCCGTTGTCCGTATGTCATTAAAATTGCTTCATGCTTCATGTGACTTCTTCTCATACATTACTGCATGAAATATCATCAAACCTGACTAGAAGCATTCTGGTTTCGGTTGACTGAACAAAACGGCCAACAGAGCTAAAAGTAGAAGAGTCTCTGAACATTTTCTTCTCCAAAACCACAAATCACAGAGTTAATATATTTGGTATACAACATCATCTTGGAATCCGCTACCACATTTCGTCACCCTAGTGCAAAATCTCAATAAGTGCAAATTTGAAAATGTTCAGGAGAATGTTAAAACTTTGTTTTATTTACAATATGCATTTTTTCTCTTTCTACTTAAAATGTTTCTGCACCAAATATCAAAACACAATATTTCAAAATATTGTTTATCTTCTTTTCCTTACAATAATTAAGATATTTGAACATTTAGCACTTACCAGTTTTTGGCGCTCAATTTTCTTAGTGAAAAACAGAATAAGTGCTCTTATCATCATATTACCCTTAACTTTCTTGGTGCAAAAACTTAATGAAAGCCATTATACTGTTACTGCATTAAATATGTCACAGAAATGCTGAACATTGGTCAGTGCAAAAAATTAATATGAGGATACAATTAGGCATTTTTTTTTTCTTCAAATTAACTAAAACATTGGTGATAAATATTAGAAACAAGAGCTGACGAATGCCCCAAAAGAGGTGGCTCACAGTCAGTGTCCTCTCCATGTGCTCAATTGTACCATATAATCTAAAGATCCTTGTATGACAGAGTTACAATACAGGATTCCATTATATCTATGTTAAATTGAATTTGACCTTTGAGGTTAGGTCATGCATATCGTCATCATGTGCTGAACATTGATTTGTGCCAGTTATTTTAGAATCAACCGATGCATGAGGAAGTCTGTGTGCAAATATACAGGATTCCATTACCTTTAAACTCTTAAGTATGATCTTGACCAGTTTGTTTGATTGGTTCATGGGTGTAAAAATGTGTGTGACACGTCATTTTGATGTGCTGAACATTTGTGCTAAGTTATTTTAAAATCCTTCAATGCAAGACAAATTTACAGCCTGGACACGAAAAAATATAATGACGGATACATGGACTATTAATGTACTAAAAATTGGCAGTTGTGTGGCTATTCTTTTATTCTCTCTTTTATACTATTTAACCACAAAAGCCCAAAAATAGCCACATAAGACATACAGCATGAATGACATCAAAGAGAATTAACTGTTACCTAGTGTTGCCATAGCCACTTAACCCCTACTATTTGGGCTTGGACAGACGGACACATTCTGCAATTTTAATATGCTCACAGTGCAACATAACATAAAATATTAAGACAATAGATTGCAAGTTTCAACCATTGTAGTTTATTAGTTTCATCTTTTATCAAACAGAATGAGAATTTTAAAATAAAAGAATTCAAACTGTTTCATTATAAATAACAGTTCATATTATTGGGGAAAGGTATGATTATGAATCTGCGGGCAAACTTTCATAGAAAGAGCGATACGCTTCTGGAATTGTGTTATTGTTACACAGCTTCCTGAGGTCCTCATATTTAGATTTGGAAATTTGTGGACTATTTCCATGTCTAAAGAGAGATTTTAGATTTGGCAAACTCTTGTCATTGTTTCTCAGGCGTGGCTGGACATTCAAATACACCAAGGGGCCATCATAGTCATACTGAATAACTGCAGTATCTGGGCACTGATTATTGAATGAAACTGTTTTGATTTCCATCCATTTAATTTTACACCCTTGACTATCAATGTCCAGGTTTCGTATTTTGGTACCGAGATCCTTGAAATCATGAAAGTTTCCACTGATCATCTCAGTAACAAAGTACGGTTTAGAACGTCTTGCCATTCGCATGCAAGTGGCCCATTGAGACGTGGTATATAATGACATTTTTGCAGGCCCGCTTAATAGTTGAATGGACGGAATCATTTTCATTTTGTGTGTGACCTCGCTCTAAATATTTATGACACAGATTATCAAAGTTAAGTGCTTTAAGACTGTACCAAAGCATGGTCAAAAAAAAAAAATAAAAATCTTGCCTTGTAAATTATCAGAAAAAATATCAACCGACTTAATATTTTTCGCAGCCATTGTCTTTAAGAAACTAAAAACACATGTCGCAATCTCGCATGACCCTCTCCCCCCTAAGGTTTCATTCCACACAGAGCAATATGCGTCATTTGTTCCCAATGAGTACAGAGACAAGTTATAATTATTCAGTTTTCGGGTGTAGTAAAGACAGGATTGATTTGCCTTTGGCAGCATCATTACCTGTTGCAAATCAAAATAGGCTGCACAGAAAGATTGGTCAATTTGGGCTGCTGCTTAAGCAGTATCTTTTGCATTTCTTGCTAGAATTTTATTGTTGATATGCCTGTCAAATTTACCCTTAAGTTTTGTCTGTTCCTGTGGGCACAGGTTGCTATACTGAAAGCAGAAATCACACATATCCTTAAGGGGCTTCTTAAAGGCAATATTGTATTCAGTGTTAAAAATATGTCTATACATTGATTCTTTGATTTGATTCACATTGCTCAGCATACAGATGGTACATCTTGGATAAATTAAGTCCTCCTTCCAAATACTCTTTAGACGAGGACTTTCGACAATAATGGGATTCTACCCGTTGAAAACTGTCAATGTGTTCTTTTCCATCCTGAATAACAACATCAGGGATTTTATTGACCCTATTTGTGTGCTTACCTCGCCTATCATGACTACTAGTGTGTGTAAAATATGCAGGTTTGCATGTTGCTGATGCAATAACAGCAGGAGATATGTCAAGTGTGTCTAAGTAAAACTTTTGGCAGACATCAACCACTTCACCATCAATGATAAATTTGTAATGCCTTGAAACTTTTCTGTCCCTTTGTACATTGTCTCGAACTGTGATGCGCTTAACCTTTGCCATTTTGACAGTGTTACAAATAAATTCCTTGTGTTTAGCATAATTTCCTGATCCCCAAAATTCATGAAATATTGTTTCCCTTTGATCATAATTAACTTTACTATGACACTTCTTTTTGCATTTTTGCCCACAACCAGGTTTAATTAATTTTGCTCGTTTTATTTTTCCAGAAGAAGTGACATAACTTTTACCCGAATTCCTTCTAAATTTTACTCTGTTTCTTTTCCAATTTTCTTCCTTCCTCTGTCTTTTACGGGATCTTTTTCTAGTCAAACTGTCTTCAGCACAGGAAACATTGACATTCAACTGGTTTGACACACCAGTTTGATTGTCAATTTCCTGATCAGATTCAGTAGGAATGGACATGCCCATATCTTGTGACACACCAGTTGGGTTGGCCCTTACATGAGCAGACTCAGTGGGAAGTGACCCACCCATTTGTTGTGACATACCAGTTGGGTTGTACCCTACCTCAGCAGACCTAGTGGGAAGTTACCCACCTATCTGGTGTGACACACCAGTTGGGTTGGCCCTGGCCTGAGAAGATTCAGTTGGAAGTGATCCATCCATTTGGTGTGATACACCAGTTGGGTTGGCCCTTGACTGAGCAGATTCAGTTGGAAGTGACCCATCCATTTGGTGTGATACACCAGTTGGGTTGGCCCTTGACTGAGCAGATTCAGTTGGAAGTGACCCACCCTTTTGGTGTGACACACCAGTTGGGTTGGCCCCTACCTCAGCAGACCCAGTGGAAAGTGACCCACCTATCTGGTGTGACACACCAGTTGGGTTGGCCCTTGCCTGAGAAGATTCAGTTGGAAGTGACCCACCCATTTGGTGTGACATACCAGCTGGGTTGGCCTCTACCTCAGACCCAGTGGGAAGTGACCCACCTATCTGAGGTGATACACTGTTTGGATCATTAACATATATCATAGATTGTGTCTGGTTTTTGAGGACAGGTTTGAGTATTACACAATTTAAATCATCAGCAATATCAAATGAATCAAATATTTCTATATCAATTGAGCTCATTAATAGAGCACTGTCATTCAAGTTTTCAATAGACTCGGTGATGTCAGGTATACTGCAACTGTCACTGCCTGATGGCATCAATGACGCACTGCTGACACTTGAGACACTAGATGTATCAGAACATTTTTCCTCTAACATGTAAAGGCGACAGGTAAGTTCACCGTCACTTATATCAGAAAAGCCCTCAAACTCTGAATCAATAATGTCTGTACTGTCAATGATTGTGGAAACTGAAGCAACTTCAAATGGAATGTTTTTTTTCTTGTCAAGTAATGCCGACAAGTGTCGTATGAATAGGCACAATGTTGCTAGATTTTTATGAATGGAAAGTACCGCACAGCCATCTGCTTCTGGCATTCCCGCTTCATTTCGTGAGTGGGGATCAAACATAAAATACTGGGAAGTATCATGTATGATAGATGTACTGTAGCTTGGATTAGATTGACATATTGTAAATAGACATCTGGATTCTTCTGAAAGAATGCTTCCTAATGCTTCCTCAAGTGTATAGTATGGAAGATTGTTCGCCGGTTGACTCATAGTAGTTCCAGTAAATACATTGGAAATATGTAATGAATGGTAAAAGCCATCACACTCTGGTTTCAAGTCCTCTAACATTAAATAGTTATCAACTGAATGTAAGGAATACAGTTGATCTCCTCTTTCAAGAATTTGGTCAAGGGTGTCTGTTGACCACTCTCTTACAGATTTATTGTACGATTCAAGTATTGCAGCCAGAGAATTGGTCATGCACTGTCGACCATTTCCATGAAAGTTTGAGCTTCCTTGATGAGATGTTGCTCGTATCGTGATTGACCTACAATTAAACAGTATTTAAATACTATGTGATTGAAATTTATTTATTTAGATGAACAGTCTTTTTATAGATAATGTTTTCATAAGATAATTATTTAAGTACAAGTTGAACTCTATAAATCAAAGAAGAATGAATTATTAACAAAATAAATCTAATATCAAACATGAATATGTAGTTACAAAATTTAAAAGGTTAGTGATTTATCAGTTGGGAATCTATTATTCAAATTGGAAATTCTGTAGCCTCTATATGAAAAAAAGTTTTGATAGCTTTATTTCATAAAAGTGTTCATGAAATCTATTTGTAGAAAAAACATTTCAACAATTTAATTTTATTCAACATAAGTTCTGTTTAAAATTGAAATGAAAAAAAATGTAAGGTCTATCACTTACCTACAGTCATGTAGTTTACTTCTGCTTTAAACTCTGGTCAATCACAACTTATAAAATCAATGCTGACTTGCCAGGATGTTTAAAATTAACTCTTGGGACTTCCAGGAATACATACATGTACAATCAGTCTCATACATGTACAATCAATATCATTTTTAAAAATGATGATGTCATTTATGATGCGATAAATACACATATCACATTCTTGCACCAAATATTTTGGTTGCAAAGGAAAATTTGTTTGGAGCAATAAATAAATAAATTTACATATATACTTTTTGCACTTAATTTTAATCATGTAAAGTGAAAAAATATAAGTGCAAAAAATAAATAAATGTTATTATTGACTTTTTGCACTAAATAAATATTTAGTTGCACTTATTGAGTTTTGCTTTTTATTTCAAAAGTCACATTTTGAAATGGAATCTGACTGTAGAAATATTTGGGACATTGTATCTCCACATTTGAGACCATTTTATGCAAAAAAGTGATTTTGTGAAAAATTGCACTTATTGAGTTTTTGCACTAGGGTGACGATTTGTTTAAATCATATGCTCCTGAGTAAAAAATTAGCTTCAGTTTGTCACTTGTTTTGTATATAGTTCTATAGAAGGGATTTACAGATATGTCATCAATAGCTGACAAGTGTATCACGTGATACACAATTCTTAAGAACAAACATTCAGATGTAAAAAAATGTCTGCTGCAGATTAGATGCTCTCAATAAAGTTAACAGCAATTATGTTTGTACACAAATAAGAACTTACAGATATATACAGAATTTATTGTTATGAAAACACATATATCATAAAATGTATATGCATATACAAAATATTTTGCGAAAATAAATATTATTTATACATTTACTTTATGGTTGGCAGTACAATTCACTTAATTTGAACCCATAGACACCGTGCTAGTACTTACATACCAAACCTGTATTCCAAGTCTATGTTTGGATACTTTTGTTTCCGTTGTATTGTTGTTAAGACAAATTTGATTTCGTTGATATTTCTTCTTTATACTTTCAGTCCCTAGAAATTTTTTGAGTGCCAGTAAATGAACATTCTCACTGTTAAGTCAGTGTAAAGTTCAAAATCACTGTCCTGCAGTTCTTCAAATGGTAACGTGGATTTCAAGTTTTTTATTTTTTTATCTTTATTTGTAACTAGAGTGTCTTTATTTATGCACAATTCAATTTCATTCAACAACTCTTGCATTGTTCAGCTACTCAAGAGGGACTTTGTTAGATTAGTATGTATTCATTGACACACAATAACTGCATGGATCGAGTATAAAGCTCAGGGTATACTTAAAACCCTTCTCCTCATCAGATCCTTATTGGTAAGAAATAACCAAGATCTTCAGCAGAATGATCAAAATAATGTTAAGTGGTTGAAATCTGAATATTTAAAAGACAATTATTTTTAATTTTACATGTTTAGTTTTACCATGCTTTATTTTATTGTGTGCTCTCAATAGTAGATTGGACATACATGATCTGGATATTGTAAACTATCTAAGACTGTAGGGTCATTTATACAATTTCTGACACATAATACGTGATAAAAGATTTTAGGTAAATAACGAAGGTGGGAGCTTATGCAAGTTACACAAGGGAAATAAGCTTGTATTACGTAAAATTCATATATCCATACATGACCGAACATTTTGTTAAGGTTTTTGACGAAATATTATTTGAGTTACCATTTATTGGAGGTAATTTGAGGATTTTGTTTGAATATCGTGTTATAATAGCGTAGATTCAGAATCTATAATTATATTGGCGCCAACATACGTTTTAGGACAATGAAAGAACATCTGTCGTTTGATTGTTTGCGAGTTTTATGATAAATGGAATCGTCACAGAGCAAAAGGAAAGAACGAAGCTTTCGATTACTTTTCTTCCAGCGTTGTTTGTGTATTGGAATATTGAAAATCTTACAATGTGTTTCTTTCTAATGTGTTTTATAATCGAAGGCCTTCAAACGCTTAGGAACTTGTATTTAGCAGTTAAAATTATGTTGTTTTACCATTGCTCCCGATCTACAGTACTTTCATATTCACTTTGTATATTTTGTAAAATGTCCAGCTCATTAACACAATGTGCAGCAACATGTTCGATGTCTATTTGATGGATATTCGTGTCCGCTTCATAATTCGTTAACCCCTTAATGGATTTTCATACAATTTTTGTAAAATATTAATCTCATCAAATCGGTGTGATGAACCCATGTTTCAACTCTGCGTGTTCAAGTCCGAGGCCACATTAAGGTTTCGTTGGCTTTTCGTGTCTACTTTATAACTGGAAGGACTTTCCTGAAACTTAGATCTAATAAATATGTCATCAATACGACGTGCAGAACATATGTTCCATCCGCATTGTGTAAAGGTTATATAAAGGTTAATGGCTTTTTGTGTCCCCTCCATATTTCTTTTCACAATTGAAGGATTATGCATGAAACTTGGGTCGAATGTTCATCTTTCCGTGATTATTTGCAGAATTCATGCCTACTCAAGGTTAAGGTCACCCTTAAGGATCAAAAGTGACTCTTGTGAAATTTCTCATCTGGCGGATGAAATGAATGTGAATGGCCTGTAATTGTTCTATAAACAAGGAATACTGGCAATGCAGATATCCATGTTTACTTTATGTACTTCAAGTGATCTGATCACATTTGTGTAGCGATATACGTTCTTATTTAAGTAATATTGACAAACGATTACAGTGTACGTAAAGTGTTACATACACGATTGTAAAACCTTCCATCCGTTTGTCCGTCTACCTGTCAAGCAATCTTGTCCATAGCCAAAGCTCTCACAGATATTTTGTTAAATCTTCACATGTTGAAAACTGACATTAATATAAAGAGTAATGTACAAAAACCATACCATTACATTGCCTGGCATTTTAATGATCTCCTATTCTCAAAAACGTTTGTCCGGGGAATTACTATACAAGCACTGAAGCATGCCGAAACACGTCATATACGAAAATGTTAGGCTATTGTTTTGTTTATAACAGCACAATATGACAACATTTTAGACACATATTTGTTTTTAAGATCTAGTCTATATAAATGGCTGGCATTTATATTCAAAATAATTTTAAAAAATCATGTAGTTACAGTAAAGGCCCTATACAGAAACTATGTGAAACAGATTACTCTACTTTAAGAGTTTTTACTTACATGTTGCGGAACACTTTAGTTATCCTTCAAAACACTTTAATGCTAGCTTTCAATAAAATCAAATTACACAAACACTATCTCATTTTAACAACGTTGCCATGGTAAATAATTTGCGTAGATCTAACCGTTGAAGGAATTTCAGTTGATCTAGCCCAAGGGCATAAGTCACAACATTGGATGCGATATGATTTGTTGTTAATTGGCGACCCCTTGCCAGCAATCTAATCTAACTGGTCACACATTATTGCATATTGCACACTGGTCATGTGCATTTGATAATTACATAACAATATGCATAGTGCCCAATTCAAATTTAATGTGAACGATCGAGGTAACATATGAAATTAGTTATCACTGTGATAAAAACGAACCATATATTTAATGAATGATAAGCCTATATAACGTTTATATATAAACACTTTTTATCACTAACAACGAGTTACTATACATTTATAATGTACATTTATAATGTATGATCAAGTCTGCATAAAAATATTTTTTAGTCATCTTACATATACAACTTGGTAAAAAGCAGTTCAGCAAATTAAAGTTTCCTGCAACCCTATACATGTTCAGAAAATACATATTTTTGGCTGTTGATGACAAATTTTATGTACTCTGATGAAATGTTTTTCTACGAGTGAAATTGAAAACGTATTTTGAAATATAATACGTGATTTGAAATATAATGAGTTTTTAAATAGATTTGCGTCAACATTTTGTTTTCAACCAATACAATCGTAAAAATTCTTTTGATTTACGTTCTTAAATCAATTATAATTCTTATACTTAAAACTACCCACAAGAAAACGTTTCATGAAAAATCAAGCAAAGTATGCAAGCTTGTGAATTTCTACCTCATTATAAATAGATATAGTCATTAGATCGAGCATTGTGATTGTGATTGTGTTCTCATTTTAAAAGGCAAGTTTTAAACGTAAATGGAAATAATATCGTCCATAATTGAATAGTTTGTAAGTCATGTACGTGTGTAGATCTAGATCGTTTCGATACATTTACATGGTACATTTTTTTACATTTAAGAATGAAACATATTTTTTTAGAAACAAAGAGAAACAGAAGTTGGTGTCATTTGCATATAAAAACTCGACATAGATCTAACTGCTGAATTTTTATACTTTAATCAAATAATTTTATAACATTACACGGACTTCGCTCTATACGTTACGGGCTCAAACTGATAAAGTTACGTCTTAATATCCTCATCTCCACTCTCTAAAGATGCATAATTGGATGATAAAACCGCTTTCGCTGTTTTAAGAATACCAGATATCGGCCAAGATTGTGCTGGGTATGACGTCACTCGAAGCTAGCGATTCCGAAACTGCCGCTCGTAGGTTTCTGGAAATATTATCGTCACTTTCCGTACAGGTGTGTTATTTTGAGAACTTTATGGGCTTACGGACAGGTATCCAAACAGTATTTTCCGTCAACAATTATCAAATTTGTATCAGCTGACGAATAATATTCTAATGTTAAAACCGAAAATCGTCAATCATTGGAACCTTTAATTATGCCTCGCCAAAACTTTTATATCTCCATCTGTTTACTTATTTCGAACATAACTCAAAACGTATTCACTAGAATGACTTTATATTTTACACAGTTGTCGAAGATATTGAGAGAAAGTGCAGTGAACTTGAGCCAAAACCTCAAAGGCGCAAGTTTTTTTTTTCTAATTATTCCATTTGTGATCTGAGCTGCTTCCTGTCCTGAACGAAACTTTAACATTATTCATTGGGTTGGCTTGATATTTCACAAACAGGTGTAATTGCATTTTCAAAGACACAAACCCTTACGTTGCCCAGATTTTTAATGATCTCCTTTTTGGCAAAATGTGAGCCCTTGAGATGAAGGCGCTTGTTTGGGAAGATTGCATATCTTTGTTTGGTGTACACCAGTTTGTATCGATATATATAGAAACCTTAACATAGGCTGTATTACTTTTATGCCATTTACTGTAATATTGAATGAATATGAACAAAATAGAAGTGGAACAACACTGTATTTAATCATCTGTAAATCACATGTTCCACAATCATTGTACATTGTATTACTTCTTATCATTGAAACAATCATGTAAAATAACATCATCACCATCATCATCTCTGCTAATGGCAACCAGTTACAACTGACTATAATGGGTATTTGTGGGGGAGGGGGGTGTAAAAATCAATATTGCCTAGTCTCCTGAACTACCCAATCATCCTATGCGAACTTGGCAACGTGAAAACGCTTTACATCGCAGATTGACCATGTTTAAATTGAAAAAAAACAGTGTTAGTGTTACTGCTGTTAATAATAAAAGCTCTGTAGTGTCTTAGAAATGTCTGACAAAATAGTTGTTGCTGCTCAAAACTAAGTGGCAATGTCAGCACTGTCTACATGTACCGGTAGTGGATTACATTTAACAATAGTACGTGAGACAATATGATATAGTCTGAAGTAGAATGTGTTATTTGTTATGACAAATAATAGAACTGGCGATATTGTCGTGTGAAAGGGGCCATATACTAGAAAGGTGTTATATTAACAAGTCCATAATGTTTCTTTGCTAAGACGGATGTTCTGTCTTCTGCTCTCAAGGGAATGTAGGATATATGCTACTATTACTGTTGTTACAAATCTTTGTACATTGTCAATTAATTTCATAATGTTTTTTAGCTCACCTGGGCTGGCTCAGGGTGAGCTATTACAATCGATGAATGTCCATCGTCCGTCGTCTGTCGTCCGTCTTCCGTCGTCCGTCGTCCGTCCACATTTAGTTCGTTAACACTCTAGTGGTCACATTTTTGCCTCAATTGTCACGAAACTTGGTCAGGATGTTTGTCCCAGTAATTACTCGGACGAGTTCGAATACGGATGAAAAACTAGGTCACATGACCCAAAAATAGAAAAATCTTGTTAAGGCTCTAGAGGCTACTGTTTCAGTCCAAATATCCTGGCAATTTGTCAGAAAGGTTGTTTGGTTGATTTCTAACTCAAGTTTTAATATAGGTCACCTGGGGTCAAAAACTAGGTCACACAACCCAAATATGGAAAAACCTTGTTAACACGCTAGAGGTAACATTTTCAGCCCAAATATCCTGGAAATATGTCAGAAAGGTTGTTTTGATGATTTCTAGCCCAAGTTTGAATATGGGTCATCTGGGGTCAAAAACTAGGTCACAGAGCCCAAATATGGAAAAACCTTGTTAACACTCTAGATGTTACATTTTCAGCTCATATATCCTTGAAATTTGTCAGAAAGGTTGTTTTGATGATTTCAAGCTCAAGTTCGAATATTGGTCATCTGGGGTCAAAAACTAGGTCACAGAGCCCAAATGTGGAAAAACCTTGTTAATAATCCAGAGGTTACATTTTCAGCCCAAATATCCTGAAAATTTGTCAGAAAGGTTGTTTTGATGATTTCTAGCTGAAGTTTTAATATGGGTCATCTGGGGTCAAAAACTAGGTCACAGAGCCCAAATATTGAAAAGCCTTCTTAATACTCTAGAGGTTACATTTTCAGCTCAAATATCCTGGAAATTTGTCAGAAAGGTTGTTTTTATGATTTCTAGCTCAAGTTCGAATATGGATCATCTGGGGTCAAAAACTAGGTCACAGAGCCCAAATATGGAAAAACCTTGTTAACACTCTAGAGGTAACATTTTCAGCCCAAATATCCTGGAAATTTGTCAGAAAGGTTGTTTCGATGATTTCTAGCAACTTGGAAACTGACCTAAACTGAAGAACTATACTCCATGAAAGGCCTGACTATGGATGTGTAGGCTGCTGCTTTTGTGTCATTTTTTCTTAGCGGAAGTTGCGTTTCAAAAAGCTCATGCTCTGACTATCTTTACTAGTTATTTTGATGATACGAAGTTTGTGTGGCTTGTTTCACTGTTGACAGAGACTATTTGTTTAGAGTGTAGTCTGTTTGTTTGCATGCATGATGTGAAACGTATCCATGTTGAGGGACATGCCCTATTTCTACCCACATTCTTCCAGGCTGCGCAGAACTTCGTAGCTGAGCATATTTCTCGATAGACAATGCAATGGTCAGCGCAGAGTCGCACATTGGAACGAACACATTAAAGAAAGGAAAAGAAAAAAGAAGAAGGCCTACAATGGAACCTTGTTCTCTATCAACAACAACATTAAAGAACTTCTGAATCTATGCATGTAGCCCCCTGATATCAAAGAAAGCAAGCATGTTAAGAAGTATCCCATATTCAACTAAAATCCATTTTTAGTAATATCCATTTTGACCCGGTTTAATGAGTTTAGTAAGGTAGGGCAAGAAACACACCGGCTGGGTTTCGAAAGATTACGTGAACGTTGATTGACAACCAATATTTTATGGGAGTCTACTGACTACAATGTTTTTTTACATGCAGTACAGGTCAAAGTAATCGGACGATAATTACTAGTCTTAATTTTTTATCCCCTTTTAAAGATTAGGGTGACAGTGGCCTGTTTCCAAAATGATGGTACATGTCCAGGTATTGAAGACAAGGAAGAAACTGGATGCACTTTCATTATCACATTCTTTGAGTAGCCTTGGTTTACAGATTTATCTAAGGGTTAATTTCTGTATCAACATCAATAAGCAACCGTGAAAACTCCATAAAAACTAGCTCAATGGCAAGAAAGAACCTCTACTACATACATTTTCACCAACAAAAACAAAGCAATCAATTTAATATTTACATCTATAAATAGAAGTATCAAAATATGTGAAATATAATTGTTCTATGTCTGAAGCTACAGACAATTGCTGAAGTATAAGTACGTGATCAGTCCCATTATCAAGTTATAATCAAAACAATGAATGTGTCGGTGCAAAAAATCCCTTCAGGAAATATCATCCGAAAATGGACATACATTTTTTATAATCTTGCTTCTCTTAGCCCAGATTTTTTATCACTTTTCACCTCCTTAATGTTGATGAAACTTAAGTGATTGCGTTTCCAGAAGAGCATTATACGATGATAAGATAAGAATAGATGAGTTAAATAATGCAAAGTTAAAATGTTACGTTGAAGAAAGGCTAAAAAAATATTTTTTTGTTGATTTTAATTTGTTTAAGTAACATGCTTAACACAGTATTGTCTTTATATCATTTATATTAAAGTGTTTATGTACATAACTACGTAAGCAACCCAATTATACGGCATTTGTCTGGAGTAAAAGTGTCAATAGGGCATGGTTGTACAACCAGTGCCTACACCATAAGAGCTAAAATACAGAAAACCGGCTCAATAGGTTGTGAGGATATTTGTACTTTTGAAAGGCCTAATAGTTCAATAGATATTCAAGTAAAGTAACGTTAAAAAAGAAAATAAAAGTATCTGGAAAGATCAGCGGTTTTCCGTTTGTATGGAAGGTAATAGAGCAATTTATGTATATAATTTATTTACACATATATACACAAATATGTAAGGATATAATAATGTGTGTCACTATCATCAAATGTTTTATTCGGTGATATCGCATCTTTACACCACCTAGTTAAAGCCTCTTCCACATGGATATTATTTGCATATCTGATCATTTTCAAATTCTAACCGAACTGAATGTCCTAGTTTCGTTTGTTTTTTTTTATCATAGCATCCCGACTTTTAAGTATCACGTTTAGTAAGTTTTAATTCCGAAATCAGCAGCAATGTCTTGTTTCTTTTCGAAATCCATTAAGTTCACATACCATATTTTTACCTTGAGTATATACCTAAAATGTTTTCTTTTTCGACCAGGAGGCTCAATGATTTTGAATGTATTTCACAAAAATGCATGTACAATTTAGTATAAGTATAGACATTAACTCAAATAGTTGTTTGCTCAGGAAAAAGCTGTGTTTGAATTACAATGTACTTTTAATTCAGTGAATAGTTAGTGTGATAATTTGATCGATTACCCGTAATCGTTTGGGCGGCGGCCATTGTCACTGATTTACACCGTCTGTAGACCATACTTATCTCATTTCCCGGTACAACAATGCATTCAGGACGTTTGAAACGCATTGTTACATCCGAAATATCGGTACATGCAATATCGTAGCATCCGGAGTGAGAATATATGAAATATAGTTGGCCCGAGTCGAGACTGCAACCACAGTATCGATACAAGCGGTATATCACTACAAGCAATATCATTACACGAGGAGTTTACTGTAGTTTCAAGACATTGCTAATCGGCTTACGAGATACATTTGCTCGCCCTGGTGAGGTCCGAAGAACATCTCTAGGCACACACAAGATAAACCTGAAAGACGGAACTCCTAGTAGGTGGGTAGAATTAGCTAGAATTTTGGTATTGTAAACGTTTACGTATGTGGTGTATTTTTCAGAATGAATATCAATCTATAGATTTCCTTAATGTAGTATGCTATATTTTAGGATGGAAAACTCGAGATAGTGGTATTTCTATCATCAGCTGACAAATATTACGCTCCTTATAATTACTCCACCCACTTTACTAACATTAATGTTTTCGATTTTTGATAAATGAACTTTTTTATGATAAAGTAATAGATAGTTTTTCAGATATGTTGCCCACAGTTTAATTGAATCCTTTGTTTAAGAATGCAAAAATACAAATGGGAGGTCAATGTTTATATAAGAAAGAAATTCAATAAAAACTGACCAATATGTTTTTTTTAAGAATTCGACGAGCTTTGAGATATGACGACACACGTCTGTGGCAAAGAACTGTGAAAGAAACTAGTTTTAAATGTTTTGTTCTTATAATATAGTTTGAATAAAGAAAATATCTTAAACGGTTTTTAAGAAATGACATTTTTGTAATTTTATCCCCATTTTGGCATATGCCAAAATTTGTCAATTTATTCACAAAATGTGAGGTCAAAATATGTTTTCTCGAAAACATTGTGCCTAAGTTTACTATTGCATAATTGTTTATTACAGTAAAATCATCATTTTCGAAATATGATAATGTAAATGTCCGGAAGTGCAACGATCCAAAACCTCACCAGTGAACCCCTTAAAGAACCACAGGAGGATACTTTATTCAAAAGAAATATCATTGAAGAGGAGATAAAGACTTTGGTCTTATTGAAAAATCTGAGAGTTCATTATCAGCTCTCACTGTTTCAGTAAAAATAAAAAGATGGAACGTTGAAAATATGTTAAGACTACAGAAAATTAAACGAAAACACGATAATAAACGCTTACCTTCTTCCAAGAATCGACAAGAACATAGACTCACTTTCAAGAGTGTCTTGGTTTACCACACTTGATTGTAACATGGCTTACCATCAAGTACATATGATAAGAAAATGACTGCCTTCTCTTCGCCAATTGGTGGGCTGTACCATTACAATACAATGCCATTCGATTTGTGTAATGCTCCTGCGACTTTCAACGGGCTTTGGAAGTCCCTGAGGACGTCCCGTGTACAAAAAAGCGTATCGGCTAATTTTCATTCAATGTTTAGATAAATGTCCGAAGTGTCAGAAAAATTTGGGTGGACTTAACGCATGATGGTACGTTTTCAGAAATCCAAGATGGCATCCAAGACGGCCTCCAAAATACTGAAAAACCACTAAATATATAATTATTTAATCCTCATGTACATAAACAATTGAATACATTCCAAATATCTTAGCTCTGCCTGTGGGCCTTGTGGTTCCTATATTAGAGTATGTAAAATCAAGTGATCCATCCCTCCAAGGAAGAGTAAATGTTGACCCGGGGTCATAATTTGAACAATTTTGGTAACGGTTCACAAGGCAATGATACATGCTAAATATTTCAGCTCTAGGCGTTTTGGTTTCAGGAAAGAATCCTTGTTCTTCACTTGAATGACATAATTGTTTATAGTCAATCCTTTGAAAAGCAAATTTGAAATCTACATACTGTTCTCGAGTGGTTGTTAAACGCAGCATTGAAACTCAAATCGAAGAAGTGTAGTTTCTTTCGAAGCATGGCGTAAAACTTGATCGGAAAATGATCGAAGTAATATCAACATTGAAGTATCCAAGATGTGTTAAAGAACTTCGTCAGTTCTAGGGACTTACATCATATTATCGGAAATTTGTTCGAAATTACTTAGCTAAAACAACTTCAGCGTACCCGGTTTATATGCTTGACAGAACGGGTACGCTGAAGCTTACTCCGTAGGGAAATCGTACCAATAATCGTGCCAGGAATCTGACACGCTCGCATTTCAGTATTTCATGAGCAATAAGTGAAAACAATAAATAATTCAATTAATCAGACCATAATCTTTCAATTTGCCAAATTTGAATATCAAATTTTATTTATTTAACGTAAAGCTTTACGAAAGTTTCGAACAGGTCAGAATTTTCACCAATTGGCCGCCATCTTGCCGATTTGACAATTATCACGTGGCCATTCCCAAGAACCTTTGGAAAGAGATCTCTGCGGGAAATCGCCGAAGGTTCCGATTGAGGTCACGGGGACAGTGTATTTATTTACATGACCACGTGCGTTTTGGCGCGAACACTTTCAAGGTCTGTTCCGCGTCGAAAATAAAGTAAATTTCTTTTGAAATAAAAAAACATAGTGGTAAATGCCATTGTATATTTACACTTGTTCTTTATATCATCTAAACACTAAACAAAAGGGAAATATCAAGCGTTCTGAACTTCATGAAAAATGAGTGCGATTGCATCATACGAGATCTCGCGAGAGCAGGCATTTGGAAAGTCCGTTGTAAATGTAAACACAATGATGTAGGTTTGAAAAATCGATGTTTTTGTAGTCAACTTTGGTTGTAGAACACCGTAAATGGTTTGAAAAGATGAATTTATAAATATATGACCCAAACATGATCATATTTCTCTGCTTAACGGACATTAGATGAAAATTTGCATGATCTCTTATTCTGGTAAGGATTCGTAGTAGGGCTGATCCAAAACTCTAAAGCCGCAGCTGACGAAAACCAAAATATATTAAAATAGCGGCATTTAGACTTTTGGAAGCCAGAACTAGAAATTACTCAAAAAATACTGAGCCATTGTACAGATTGACATAAAAGAAAAGAGATGAGATTACTCTGGATTGTGACGTTCCTTTGCGATCGGGGCAGTACTCTCACAAATTCAGGGTAATGTAGAAAAAGTCAATGTATATGGAAGTCGAACATTGAGTAAATCAGAACGAAAGTATTGTGTCACAAAACGTGAAATGTTAGCTGTTGTTTATTTCAAAAAGAGTAATCTTTGTGACTATCTTGATAGATAAGTATTTGAAATAATCTTTTACAATATTGACTTTCTGTGTCAGGCCACCAGTAGTAGGGACCACTATGGAAATAAGAGGACAGTTTCTTTTCCCCTTTGTTGTGTTATCCCTGGTATTGGTGTGCTCTACATGGCTCAATTAGTATGTCACTGTGTTTGTTATTTGTTTTAGCACATGCATCTTATTGTTATATGTGATAGAGCAGCACCCCTGTAACGGAACGATAATTGCTCTCCGTCCATTGATATCATCGTGTATATATACTTTTTTTACCAGGTATGATATTATGTTGAGAGGCATAAAAAGGATTTTCGGTTAAGGAACTGTCAAAGTTTGAATCACTTGTGCTTATTAAAATTACGAAACATGGACTGTTTGATATTATTTTTGTTTTTCTAATTGTTCTGTTTACGTTACAATCTTATCTAAGCCCTGTTACCTGTTTAAGAAAATCTACATTCCTTGGGAAAAGTCTGCCTTTTAGAATAATCTTTATCACACCAGGAAATGAAGATTTATTATGCAAAATAAATACTTAGATGTTTTATCAGTTGATGTTTCCGAAAACATATGACACCGTGATTTGTCTATTACCTCTATTAATTATATACAGTTACGATGGAGTCAAGCTTTCCTCCAATGAAAAATATCATCTCACACAGAACTCTTTTTCTCACCTATGAGATACATATTTCCGCGCATTTACCCATGTGAGATAAACTTATCCACATCGCTTATCTTGCATCGCTGCCGGACTATTTTTACATTAATTGTATGCAGACATAAAAATCGAAAAATGACTGTAAAATTGTTATTTTTGAAATAAACATAGGGTTGTTGGTATTCATTTTCTTAGATCATTTTCTATCCATCTATATCAGTTTTGAAGTAAAATTCGAGAAAAAGTTGATTTTCATTTCTTCATCCCCATCCTGTATTTGCACTTATTTCTTTTTACTCATGTGAAAATGCGATTTAAACGATGAGAAAATAAATCTACCATGTCCATTGAGTTGTGGATTTCCTTATCCACAACTCATGAACATTTTAGATTCACTTTATCTCAAAAACACTTTCCCTTACACGCCTTTAAAGTCCCAGGATCATTTCAGATTCACTGATATAGTTAAATGAATTTACAAAATAATGTTCTATTCACTCTTGAATATGTTGGTATGCTTCTCTTTCGTATTCAAGTTGATTCTTTATTAGCAATAGTTGTCAGAAAACATTTCTTTTCTGCAATATCATTGAAAAAATACTGTGTTAAATTTTTAATTTGTACTTTTCGATTTAAAAAGCAAATTTATGATTTTTTGGGGTACAAATTAAGGTCCTTTCTGCCAGTAAGACATCTGCCTGGGAAAAATTAGAGCTACTTGCATTTGTGGTCCTGGGACTTTAAAAACTCTGCTTTCTATGGATCTATCATCATGATATAGTCATGTCCGCGTACCCGAGAGATGTACATGTATTAGATGATCAGTTATCTGGAACCTAAAAGTATAGAAGTGCACACCACCAACACACACACACACACACACACACACACACACACACACACACACACACACACACACACACACACACCCACACACACACACACGTACACACACACGACACACACACACAATCATGTACACACACACATATACACTACCAACACACACTAGCATACAAAGCAAACACACGAGGACAAAACGAACAATTAAAGGAACACAGTGGGGCACCGCCTTGGAACGGTCAGTGGCAAAAACACCACTGGGGAGCTTAAACCGGTTTATGGTGCGCACCCAACCTCACTCTTACCCCCACCATGTTCCAAAGTCACAGGACAGTGTAAATAAAAGTAATCCCTGCTAGGTGAATCTCTAACACACGCAATGGAAACAAAAGGCATGGTATGTAAAACACAAAAATGCTCGTGTATAAATATATAAAAAGCAAACCTTGAGAACCAAAAAACGTATGTACTCAATGCCTTTGCAGAAGGCAGAGCACCAAGAGAAACACCCTTAAGGGCCCGACGAAACAGGCCAGAGGACAGAAATCAAAACAGTTTCGTCCCAGTGGGATTTAAAAACTGCCCATCACAGAGTCCTCCCCCTCTTCCGTCAGACACAATCAAAGAGGGAAGCATAGCGTCCAACACCAAACATGCGGTGTGTCTCAAAACAGTTGGGTCGTAACCTCTTTTAACAAAACGTTTTATAATTTTAGCAAATACAGTTGGAAAATTGCCATGACCCAAAATCTTACGACGTTTGTAAACCACATCCCCATAAAAATCCAAGACATTTTCCCTATATTAAAATACTTCATTCACTCCGTTAAAATAAAATGATGTCTTTCTAGGATCGTATCATGTTGAACTAGATGGTATTCAGCTTCCCATCAATAGTCAAGGAACAGGGAAAAAAAACAAAAATAATATCAAACAGGGAATGCCACGTACCAAAAACGCAGCCTCCCCAAAACGAACCCCACAGCACCCAGAAGTGCACACCACCAACACACACACACACACACGCACACACACACGACACACACACACAATCATGTACACACACACATATACACTACCAACACACACTAGCATACAAAGCAAACACACGAGGACAAAACGAACAATTAAAGGAACACAGTGGGGCACCGCCTTGGAACGGTCAGTGGCAAAAACACCACTGGGGAGCTTAAACCGGTTTATGGTGCGCACCCAACCTCACTCTTACCCCCACCATGTTCCAAAGTCACAGGACAGTGTTCTTCTATTAGAATGTGTTCTTCTATTAGAATGTGTTAAAATGTAATCTGGTGTTGATATTTTGTTCATGTACATTGATAAATGAGTAATACAAGTACATTGGGAATACCGGAAGATCTAAATTTGGTGTTTTGTAGCTTGTACTTTTTTAATGTTGAAAGTGGCATAAAATTCAGCTTGATTCTTGATCTAACTTTAAAGTGAATGCAGTAACGAAAATAAATCCTTTCGAGCTAAAATTTCATTTCATAGTAAAAAGTGAAATTAGAAATTCCAATATGTAACTCTTCAGTAAATTCACTTTAAAGTTATTTTCCCAAACCCGGCAACAAATGAATTGATTTAACTTAACACAAATTTACAGAACTAATACTGTCCGGACTTTTCTGTTTAAAATCATGTCAATTTCAAGAAAAATCTGTGAGTTCTATGCACGCAAAGTAAAATCATTGTGAATTTTATTGAACTTGCTAAATTTCTAAAATAGACTTGTCTTTCTTTCTGTTAGGATAGTACTATTTATTATTCAAAGGGCCATACACTGAAAATTAACTTACTGAATAGTTTCCACTGCAGATCATGATTAAACTGTTCACTAATATAGGTTAATCATGATCTGCATTTGACATGAATGCAAAATCATTTGTCAACACAAGGTATGGATTAAACTTATATTTTCATTCTTTCTTTCTTTTAACTTTTATTTGTTGCAGACAGTGTGAGTTTTAAACGAAATTGAGAAAACTTTCTTTTTTCACAGAAATATATTTTTTTATGAACCAACACAATATGATTTTGAATAAACAAAAACATTCTGGAAATTAAAACCTCAGTGCTGATTGATATGTTTTATGTGTTTAATCAGCCAGAGAGAGCCTAAAGTATACCCCTTATCAGTCAAGGTGTGTGGGGAAACATTTCATGCTGCTTTTGAGATTTCATATGTATATAACTTGAACAATTATTTAGTATATCTGAAAGAGGGATAGCTTGGCTGCATGACCATGCATTTACAATCGCAATGAGATGCATACTTATTCTAACTATGAGTATCAGTGTGCTTGCTATATTCCATGAGAGAACTTATTGGAATGAAAAGGTGTCCGATACCTGCCAGCTGGAAAACACCATGCCAAGATCCTTACATTAGGTTGGTAAATACCAGTATACAATTGATATTATGTCAAATACAGTACATGGGAGAATGAATGTGTATACATGTGTGATAGGAGATGGGATGAGAGATGTTGAAGAATTCTTGTAAAGTCTCACATGTCTTGTATTCGTCAGTAGATAATTTTGCCTCAACACATACTTACTAATTATTATACAAGTGGTAGTAATTTGTAATTCTTCTTTTTAAGATAAAAAGTATTCAAAAAATTCAAAACCTTTTTAATACATGTGGAATTCGGAGAAGTATGCGAAATTTAAGGTTCCTTATCCTAGGGTACAAAATATCAGACCCAGAATATTTTTTTGTAAATATCGTGCTAACAAATGTAGGTTTTAGCATTTATAAGTCATATTTCATAACTGAGAACTGGTCATTGGATTACAATATCTTTAAAGTATTTACAACAGAATTTGAAATTATCTATCATTACTTTAAGTATAAAACAGTAGACGCAAGATTTTTGAACACAATTCACACAGATTTGTATAACTGACATTTTATACACATGTATAAGAAGTACATTATTATTAACAGATACATGTATATTGAAAACATTGCATATCAATGAATTTGTTTACCTGTATACTGTATATATGTAAATAATGAATAAAAAAAAAAAGGAAAAAAAAAGATAAAAAGTATTGATTTGGAGGGAAATAGGTAAGATTCAATGGATTCTAGAACTAAGGAGATTGTCATCTAGAAACAAAGAAAATATCAGACATATGTGTACGCTGTATTAGGACTAAGTCAGCTCCTATTTATCTCATCGACTCTTTCTGATTGACTGATCAATCAATTGACTCAACTGAACAATTGAGTGTCTTATTCTTTGATCGACTAACTGAATGTGATTAATTGCCAGTGTCAGAGTTTGAATGACTTACAATGACTAGCTTTTTGTGTCTGTCCAACGAACTTACTTTGATTTTCTCACCTATGAGATACATAATTCCGCGCATTTACCCATGTGAGATAAACTTATCTCACATCGCTTATCTCACATCGCTGCCGGACTATTTTTACGTTAATTGTAAGCAGACATAAAAATCGAAAAATGACTGTAAAATTGTTATTTTTGAAATAAACATAGGGTTATGGGTATTCATTTTCTTAGTTAGATCATTTTCTATCCATCTATAGCAGTTTTGAAGTAAAATTCGAGAAAAAGTTGATTTTCATTTTTTCATCCCCATCCTGTATTTGCACTTATTCCTTCTTACTTGTGTGAAAATGCGATTTAAACGGTGAGAAAATAAACCTACCATGTCCACTGAGTTGTGGATAAGGAAATCCCACCCTCGGGATGAGATACGTCCAGAAAAACTCGGCAGAGCCTCGTTTTTGGACGTATCTCAACCCTCGGGTGGGATTTCCTTATCCACAACTCATGAACATGTTAGATTCACTTTGTCTACAACCAAACATAGCTACATGACTGACTCAGGTTTACTGACTGATTAAAGTTACTAGCAGTCTCCGACTGAATACTTTCTCTTACAAACTGATATCCTCTATTCTATATTTAGCTGCCACAGAACTGACGATCTAGAACTGCCTTGCTGACTTTAACTTAAATGCTTTGAAAAACGACACAATTTTATCTTTATCGAAATGCTTCTGATATTGGCCAAAGTATCATGATATGAAAAAGAAAATAATAGAAAATGCTTTGCTATATATATACTGTACGTGAAAAATTCAAAAACATGTGCCGCAAAAAAGTTAAATATATTAAAAGATAAAAACACAGTCCATGAGATAATTAAATTATTATTTGCCAACCGGTTTCGCTTTCATGCTCATCAGGGCAAATATGGCGTCAAAATATGTGTACATAGTGCGTTGTTTTGGTATCACAATACTAGTGTTGCTTACTGATCGAAGACTATATGTTTTATTGCTGGAAAAGTTAAGTAATTCAAGAATGTATTCTGGAGCAAGATTGTGCCGAGCTTTGTAAACAAGTTCAGCCATATGATATAAGCATTTATCAGCAAAAGTCAGCCATTTTAATTCATCAAGTAAAGGTGTGCTACATGTACGCAAAGGTTTTCGTTTAATCAGTCTTGATAAATGTAGATAGATGTGGAAATAAAGAATTTGAAATATTTCCGTTCTTTAAATTGAAAAAATATAAATGTGTTTAGCTAGGTAAGCAATTAAAAACTATTTTATCAAAAAATTCAAATCAAGGCTTAACGCCATCAATTTACTTTAATTGTCTGCCTTTTTACAACAGTAATCTCCTTTGCAGGAAGTTATGACGTCAACGTCATGGAATCAACGTCATTCACTACAATTGCGCTAATGAATTGTATGAAAAGCGTAGGACAGTTAATTAGGTTTAATTAAATCGTTATTTTAAAGCCATATCAAGTCATTTTTATTGAATTCATTATATACATTGCCTTTTTCGGTATTTTAAGGTTTTAAACCTAAAGACTATATATTTATATACATGTATATGAAAAATGTTAATATATATATATATATATATATATATATCTATATCTATATATATATATATATATATATATATATACAGTCCTAAGGTTTAAAAACAAAAATAATATAAAACAGGGAATGCCACGTACCAAAAACGCAACCTCCCCAAAACGAGCCCCAAAGCACCCAGAAGTGCACACCACCAACACACACACACACACACACACACACACACACACACACACACACACACACAACACACACAATCATGTACACACACAAACATACACTACCAACACACACAAGCATACAAAGCAAACACACGAGGACAAAACGAACAATTAAAGGAACACAGTGGGGCACCGCCTTGGAACGGTCAGTGGCAAAAACACCACTGGGGAGCTTAAACCGGTTTATGGTGCGCACCCAACCTCACTCTTACCCCCACCATGTTCCAAAGTCACAGGACAGTGTAAATAAAAGTAATCCCTGCTAGGTGAATCTCTAACACACGCAATGGAAACAAAAGGCATGGTATGTAAAACACAAAAATGCTCGTGTATAAATATATAAAAAGCAAACCTTGAGAACCAAAAAACGTATGTACTCAGTGCATTTGCAGATGGCAGAGCACCAAGAGAAACACCCTTAAGGGCCCGACGAAACAGGCCAGAGGACAGAAATCAAAACAGTTTCGTCCCAGTGGGATTTAAAAACTGCCCATCACAGAGTCCTCCCCCTCTTCCGTCAGACACAATCAAAGAGGGAAGCATAGCGTCCAACTGTAAACGGGTTGAACACCAAACATGCGGTGTGTCTCAAAACAGTAGGGTCGTAACCTCTTTTAACAAAACGTTTTATAATTTTAGCAAATACAGTTGGAAAATTGCCATGACCCAAAATCTTACGAAGTTTGTAAACCACATCCCCATAAAAATCGGGTTTTGAAATACCTTCTCGCAGAAGAGTCTTTAGATAACTATTGAATTTCAAAACCAAATCAGAATAATTTAGCAAAATATTTACGCAATTTGTAATAACGGTAGCCCTGTTGAAGAAGTTTATTTGTAATATATTGATTACGTTCATTGAAATCCTCAACATGACTACACGCTCTGGCAAACCGAATTAACTGAGAAATGTATACCCCATAAGATGTAGCATGAGGTACATCCCCATCCAAATGGGGGAAATTTACAATATTAAAATTAAAATCATCCCTCTTGTCATAAATTTTGGTATGTATAATATTGTTATAAATAGAGAGATGTAAATCTAAAAATGAAGCACCAGTATCCAAATTGTTAGTTTTAATTAACTGGAGTTCCCGGGGATAAATAGTGTCCATCAATTGACCAAAAAACGGGTATTCCATATTAAGAATATCATCCAGATAGCGTGATGTATTATTAAAAGCAGTGATAATGTCTGCCTGCGTATCTGGAGAAAGACTCAACATAAAGTCTCTTTCATAACAATATAAAAACAAATCTGCGACAAGGGGTGCACAATTTGTTCCCATGGGAATACCGATTACTTGTCTGAAAACTGCATTCCCAAACCTTATATAAATGTTGTTCAATAAAAAGGAAAGGGCTTTACAAACTTCGTCACAGGTCCACATAGTATAATGTTTAACAATACAGCTAGTAAAAAAAGCTTTATCGAAATTGCAGGCGAGAAATGTAGCATTCTCCCTGGCAAAAGTCTTTTGAATTAGGGCAGTTAGCTTGTCATTTATCAAATTATGTGGTAAAGTGGTATACAGAGTAGAAAAATCGTATGTACTGACTGAAGTTACTTTGTAATTATTAACTTTAAACTTATCCAGGATTTCGCCAGAATTTTTGATCGACCAAAATAAATGTTTACCAGAGTTTTCGTATACTTTATCACAATATCTTTTCACGTGGGCTTTTATAGCAGTTAGGCAAGATGTTAATAGTTTTGAAATATTTGTAGTGGTACAAGAGCTTGAATTAGCGATGAAACGAGCTTTATATGGTTGTTTATGTAATTTAGGAATCCAGTACATAGTAGGAAGTTTAATATGTTGATCATCTATACGAACTTTCAAATTAGAAACTTCACTGATGTGATCAGTGACCACATTTTGTTCAACGGAAGGACTCAATATATAAGCTTTAGTGCTATTTAGTTCGTTTTGTAAAACATTAATATAATGTAGGCGTCAAATGATGATAATATTGTTGGCCGCCTTGTCTGCTGGAACTAAGACATACTTAGAATGAAATTCTTGGATTTCCTTTTTCAGATGTCTTAAAGTAAACTTGGGTTTTGATGGAAGTAGGTGTTCATTTGTTTGGTAAAATTTTATACGAGAATCGACAATGTTAAAAGTACTTCGTTTCCAAGACGTTAATGCATTTGGATCAGCATTCTCACGACGACACCATTTAACACAAAAAGTTTCGATAGATTCCGCAATATGACCACGACAAGCATGAAAATCAATAGTAGAAGGAATTCTGTATTTTGGTCCTTTAAAGAATAAATTACGAATACGCTTGTCTTTAATAATATCAAAATTACCAGTGATGACATGACCGGCATCTGAATAGCAAAATTTCGAGTTTTTACATTCGCAGTAAGAAGGGGTATTTGTTTGAACATCTAGGTCGGAAACAATTTTATTGTAATCGAATATAACATTTCTAACAGGTGTTTTATATTTATAACAGATAATAGGAACTTCGGAGTTTCGGAAATACTTAGGCACAGAATCAATGACACGTCTATCACGAAATATACTGGGTACATCGATGAAGTCAATACCTTTATTAATGAAATGAATTTTAAGAAAATGTAAAAATTTTAAAATATACATAAGTAATTAAATAAAAATGACTTGATATGGCTTTAAAATAATGATTTAATTAACTAAATTAACTGTGCTACGCGTTTCATACAATTCATCAGGCACAATTGTAGTGAATGACGTTGTTTCCATGACGTTGACGTCATAACTTCCTGCAAGGGAGGTTACTGTTGTAAAAATCCAGATAATTAATGTAAATTGTGCCTGATGAATTGTATGAAACGCGTAGCACAGTTAATTTAGTTAATTAAATCATTATTTTAAAGCCATATCAAGTCATTTTTATTTAATTACTTATATATATTGCCTTTTCCGGCATTTAAAGGGTTTTAAACCTTAGGACTATATATATATATATATATATGTATTAACATTTTTCATATACATGTATATAAATATATAGTCTTTAGGTTTAAAACCTTAAAATACCGAAAAAGGCAATGTATATAATGAATTCAATAAAAATGACTTGATATGGCTTTAAAATAACGATTTAATTAAACCTAATTAACTGTCCTACGCTTTTCATACAATTCATTAGCGCAATTGTAGTGAATGACGTTGATTCCATGACGTTGACGTCATAACTTCCTGCAAAGGAGATTACTGTTGTAAAAAGGCAGACAATTAAAGTAAATTGATGGCGTTAAGCCTTGATTTGAATTTTTTGATAAAATAGTTTTTAATTGCTTACCTAGCTAAACACATTTATATTTTTTCAATTTAAAGAACGGAAATATTTCAAATTCTTTATTTCCACATCTATCTACATTTATCAAGACTGATTAAACGAAAACCTTTGCGTACATGTAGCACACCTTTACTTGATGAATTAAAATGGCTGACTTTTGCTGATAAATGCTTATATCATATGGCTGAACTTGTTTACAAAGCTCGACACAATCTTGCTCCAGAATACATTCTTGAATTACTTAACTTTTCCAGCAATAAAACATATAGTCTTCGATCAGTAAGCAACATTAGTATTGTGATACCAAAACAACGCACTATGTACATGAAACATTCTTTTACTAATATCTCTGCTCACACAATATACCAATAGATATTCGTTTCAGTCAATCATTGAATTCATTAAAAAAATCATTGAAAAAACATTTATTGATGAAATATAACACTGCTACAGCACGTATGTGTATCGTGTGAAAAATGATGTATGAATGTTCTTTATTTACAGTCAAACTTGAGAGCAAATCCCACTCGCTGGAAATTGATTAACATGTATGATTATGGTCATCATTAACACCTTTACTTCATTTACATGAGTTCTTAAATGACTTCTTCTCTTTCCCTCCTGATTTGTTTTACTAATAGCGGTCTTTAACATAGGTTTGACTGTATATGGAGTTCAAATGTCTTGAAATGTTTGCTATGAATTATTGAGTGATTGTCATACTGTATTATGTATAACTGAGTTGTGCTTAGTTGAAATTAAAGTTTGTTTATGTCCTTTTCATGTTTTCTTTTTCAGAAGGCAATATTTAAACTAAGTCATTCATATGTCTGTATGTGTTACCTTCTTTAAATAAAGAATTTATTATTATTATTATTATTATTATTATTATTATTATTATTATTATCTAAATGTTCACTTAAAGAAATTTGTCTTGTAGAAGAGTCCCATGTTACATGTATCGGGTGTAGGGAATACTTTATTGGCAAAGCTAGAGAAAAACTAAGAACACGTAGAACAACCAATTCACAACAAATGAGGGACCCTTCAACAAGACAAATTCCTTAAAGTGAACATTAAGATAGATGTGGAAACACAGAATTTGAAATTTTGACGCCATATTTGCCCTGATGAGCAGAAAAAACGAAACTGGTTTGCTTGCGATGCAACCAGAAGGTTCGAACATGTCATTGAAACAAACCGTTAAATGTACATTGCGTGTACCATGGTCAATGGATAGTGAGTGATCACTAAACGTCACACGAAGGACTTTCTGGGAGTAACTGCATATTATTTAAGTCAGGTTTTCATTTATACAATGTATAATTGACTTTCGGTTTTGAGAAGAGCGTGTTAAAAGTGAAAAGCAGATAATATAAGAACACAATACCGATAAATTCTTAAAGTACTCTGATTTGTATAACACACACGAACTTGTAAATGTCAGCTGCCAACAACTACATAGTTGCAGGGTTTGATATATCTTGGCAATGGAACTTAAAATGCACGACACAAGCGATTGTTGTCACTAATAGGACGATATGTAACAGGCTCCATTGTGTCAGAAAGATCCTTTTCTGAGAGTTTTTGGACTGTGTGTGCCAGCCAGAAAGTAAATGTGGTGTCCTCAAACTATGCATTATTGAATTAAGCATTTCATGACGAAGGTTAATGGTCATAACTGCAAAAGTACGAGCGTTGTAATTACTGTATTTTGAAGTCAACTACCATTATCTTGGAATATTACATATCAACTGATGCAATTTCACTCTGTGATCAAGAATATATCGTGCTAAAATTAAAAACACTGTACACGAAGCTCTTCGATGACATCGACTGATTATTTAGACAAACATGCGATTATCACGGTACATGCCATATATGTCTAATTGTCATTTGCGCCCACTGAGGAATGTTGAGAGATTCAAAAAGCCGACATTCAAGTGTTGTTTTACTATTTCATTGACAGATCAAAGGAAATTCTTGTTTATAGCTGGCCAGCAAACATGATGTGAAGTGTGGCCATTTTATAACACTTGAAGAGACTGTAGGTTTACCAGTCTGTTAAGCTACCTGTAGTATATGGAAAACACAATTCTAGGGCGGCTAACTTCTGTTGTTGGCTCTGACTTGAAATCTATACTTCTCTGATGAGAATGATACCAATAAGTTATAAAATTCACACGGAATTTATTAATATTATAGTTAAAATTATTATTCGAGGTAGAACATCTAGTTTTTATCGTTAAATCCTTGGTTTTGATATTTACTCCGTGCATAAATCTGGTAATATGTGTACTATTGACAGGTAAAATGGCCGTGTCATATTGAAATCAGTTTGTATGCCCCCTTGTTATGAGTCATGTCTGAATTTTTTTAGGGTGTGGTGTGGAAAGGATCTGACGGTAGTTTAAATATGGTGCAAGTAGCGTGTCTGAGAAAACCGTCCTTCATCAAGCCCTTAAGTGCTGAGTTAACAAGGCAAACTACTAAATAGTTAAAGATATGTATTACAAAAATATAAAAAGACATTACTTTTACGTTTTGGTAATTACAGTTAAAATCGATTTATTGATATGTGTGCAGTAAACTCTGTATATTACGATCTATTTTGGATCATTTCAATTTGTGCTTATATCCGGAGTATGTTATATATGCGTGTTTAATAAAGAAGAAAAAATCGGGTCCAGAAAATTGAATCACTATATCCGAATTTCGCTTCATTCAGAGTCGAGTCGTTCTATGCGGAGTTAACTGTTATAGTACTGAAACTTGTCTATTACGTCGACAATCATAAAACGCTTTATATTTACTCATTCATATCAAAATCATGTCCGAGTTATAAGTTCGAAAGTTCCTTGCAGTGCAGAAAAACATGCTGGTCAGAAAACAAAGTTTGGCTTATGACAGCGAATGAGTAAATATAACTGAAAAGTTTTCAAAGAATAAAGCGATTTGCTTTATGATTTTAGCAACATAAAAACCTCATACTAGTTTGTCCAGCTGTTAATTTATTTCTTCTTCAAGGAATGGATTTGGCGTAGGTTCGATAGCTTTTCATGTGTCTTAACGGTATAACAAAGAATTGTCGCTTTTATACATTAAAGAAATTGATCAATCGGTGTTATGAAAGTATAGACCACTTAAATAAAGAATTTTGCTTGATGTGTAATGACATGGGATATGTCCAGTTTCTCACTTCACTATTGATATTTATTGAAATTTACGAGTAAGCGTAAGCGATGGAGATTAAGCGCCCTTCCAGATATTCATAGTGTAGAAATTTTCTTATGGGAGTTGACAACGATAATTGGAACCTCGCATTATGTCGGTGTTGATTTTTATTGTTTATAGTCTCAACCTAAGCTATTGTTTTTCTCAGATAAACATGTCAAGACCCATATTCTCTCGGATTGTATTGCACAGCTTAATTACTGGAAAATTTCTTTAGATTCGTTATTGCTTTAAAATACATTTTAATAATCATTAACATGCTACAAATAAACGCCTATATTTGATTATAGATACACGGTACTTGTACTAGATGTACGTACACGTGAAGTCATTTACTTTCTAATTGTTAACAAAATGAAGTATAAATGACTTTTGATACTTTACTGTACAATGAATTTCTTAATAGCTAAATGTTTCTATCTATAGGTACCTTGAAGTCTGTGACAAAATGTTCAACAGGTCAGCAAATGATATAGCAACGTCTGAGAACAAATTATTACAGACAAACGTTTATTATGCAAGGTTTTCTCGTCGTTAATCTTTAGTAGTTATAGTTACAATAAATCTGCTATTGGAGGTGAACTTGGTTTCAAATAAATTATACGTATTTTCCCTTCACGCTTTTACACTTGTATTTTTGTATATAAGTAAAACGTTTATACTATAGATAAGCCCTTAGTAAAATATAACACCAGTTATCTAAACATTTTCATCCGGTACAATAAGGAAATAAGTTATTTCAGCAAAGTTTATCTTTCATTAAAAAGGCACATACTTAAGAAGGTCTTACATTTAAGCAAATATGCAACATTACGTTAACATTTGTAAAAAATTACAAATAAAACAACGATACAGAAGCGACCACAAATGCAGGCTTTCTCGGATAGGTGACCCACGTTCAATGAAACGCCACTTAAGCCACGAAAATAATGTAAAGCAGAGACAATATCATGTGCATAAAACTTTGTATAAATGAATATCCTACAATGTGATGATTTGTATTGTGGGCTTTAATTAAAATATTTCTATACTGTTAAAGATACATTTCTCGGGAATCTAAACTATGATGAAATGCATATTATTACATAATATCGTTCAAGTACGAATATGGGACAGAACACACAAGTTTATAAATAAGAAATGCGAAATAAACTTGTTACCATTGTGCAGCGTCAATTCTTAAGTGTGTTAAGTTAATAGCTACACAGCATGTGAATGGTAGTTCGAGCATGTTCAAGATCTAATAGGGCACCTATTATCTAGCAAATCGCGGTAAAATACAAGTATGCTATAGTTGAGCTCATGGATCCTATATTGAAGCCTTGTCAGAATGTATAGGGCAACAATTTGTCGGCAAAGTAAAATCTAGTCAATTTTGCTATATATTTGAGTATTTCTCTAGAAAACACAAATATTGAATAATCATTACAAACCATTTATGGAAAGAAATTGTATTGTCACAAGTGGCTTTCCAGCGTTCCGATTGACTTCCAAATGCCAGGTCCGTGAGCTCAAATACTTAAATGCATCAATTGTTCGGGTAATCACTGGGGTTCAAGCAAAACTTGCCCCGTGTACAGAAAATACGTATCAAAGATAAATGATACAAACAATAAAATAACAAAGGAATATGAAACAAAGTCTGCCGAGTTAAAGCACACTCCTCAAGATAACATACCCCCTCCTATTGTCACCCCCACCCCAATTACAACAGAAAACAAAGAAAAAACAAAAAAGCTGACCCCAAACATATACCTAGTACTAAGGATATAATTAAAGTAAAACAAGAAAGGTGTGCTAACCCCCTACCCCCACATCACATAAAAATTAAAAGAGAACCTTCTTGGGGAAGGAATTATGGGTACCAACCAAGACACCAGGCATGCCAAATGTACTATATACTTCAAGGGGGACTTAGCCCAGTACCAACACTAAGGAAAATTACAAACATAAATCACCCACACCCACACATTCTCTACCCATGACCAAATGGACAAATGGCAGTGCATTGCCCACTAAACGTATGTAGAACATAGGCTAAAACACCAATAACACAAAACAACTCCGAATAAACCATTAATGGATCACAAAACAGCTGAGGTAATTACCGAGTCCACCAGACCCTGCCTCAGCATCATTTTATGGAATATTCGTGGTATGAGATCAAAATCGTACACTAAATGTAATGAATTACAAAATTTTCTCATAGATCAAAAAGAACCAATAGATGTTATTTGTCTACAGGAAACCCATTTGGCAGAAAAACATAATCCTTTCAAATTCAAGGATTATCAAAAACCCGTAATATTTCATAACATGAAACCCCCACCTCAGGAGGGTTATGCATATATGTCCGCAACGGTCTATCATACATAACTAAAAATACTGATTACAATTATGTTAATCAAAATATTGCAATAAAAATCATTGGCAATGATAATAACATTTCGATTTATAATTACTATACAAATAGCAAAGAAAACAACAACATTAATGTTTTTAGGAATACCTTCAAAAATTTAGGACAGTCAAATGTAATAGTAGGAGACTTCAATTTAAAACATCCACTTTGGAACCCCGAAAATGACTTTAGGCGCGATGCTGGGGCAGAGGATCTGATAGACTTTATGAACGAGTCAGATCTAAATTGCATAAACGATGGTCAATGCACTCGTCTCGCCGAGCAGGCAAACCAGACAGATTCAGCGCTGGATCTGTCTATAGTCTCCGCAGGTCTGCACCCTTGGGCAACGTTCCTTGTAGTCGACAACAGCTTCAATAGTGATCATCTTCCTATAATCACAATGATAGAAACTCCAATAAGATGTGAAAATGTAATGATAACTGAAAAATGGCTGATAGACAAGGCATCCACTGCCCAGTGGATGGAATTTCATCATTTATGCATGGTAGAATTAAATTACAAGGTTAAGAATCAAACAGTAGAGGAAAATTTCAAAGAATTTCTAGATAAACTTAATGGTATTTTAGAAAAAACAATTCCAAAATCTAAACACAAAATTATCAAAACTAGAATCAAGAAAGTATGGTGGACACAGGAATGCCACGAAGCCATAAGAAGCAGAGAAATTAGACGTAAAATTCATAAAAGGGAAAAAACTCCCATAACTCTCATTTTATTCAAAATGGCCCGAGCAAGAGCAGTAAGAGTATTTAAAAAGGCAAAGCAGGACAGTTGGCGCAATTGCTGCTCAACTATCATATGTAATACATCATCTAAGGAAACAAAAAAACAAAAATAATATCAAACAGGGAATGCCACGTACCAAAAACGCAGCCTCCCCAAATCATCTAAGGAAGTTTGAAATTTTGTAAATAAAATTAAAGGCAGTGTACCAAAGAGCAACCCAGTTATTAAGATAGGCCAACAAATTATTACGGAACCAAAAGAAAAAGCTAACGCATTAGTCAAACAATATGCCGAAGATAGCAATTTTATTACACAAAAGGAGTATAAACAGAGCAGTAAATGAACATATCAATGATAGGAACAATGATAACTCACAAGAATATAACCAAGAATTTACTATATTTGAACTTAATAAAGCTTTGTCGAACTGCAAGGACGGTGTACCGGGAGAAGACCTGATTCATTACAAAATACTAAAAAAATTACCACAGGAAAGCAGGAATACACTTCTTCTAATCTTCAACAATCACGGGTAGAGGGCACCACGCCAGAAAGCTGGAATCAAGCAGTTATCATACCATTACTAAAACCTAATAAAGACAAAAATGAACCTGCTTCTTATAGACCGATTTCTTTAACTTCAACATTTACAAAACTAATGCAAAAAATGATTAAACCGAGACTGTGCACATATTTAGAAAAGAACAATCTTATGTCCAAATACCAGTCCGGATGCAGGTCGCATCACTCATGCGACGATAACATCACTAGATTAGAGTCCGATTGCAAGAAAGCACAGGCAGAACACAAATATCTTATAGCTATATTTTTAGATCTGAGTAATGCATTTGATAAAATGTGGAACGGAGGAGCACTCATGCAACTCCTAAATTCTGGCATACAAGGGCGCATGATAAAATGGTTAAGGTGCTTTTTACAAAACAGACAGATTAAGGTAAAATATAATGGAGCTCTCTCAGAGGTAGTGGAAACAGTGAATGGATGCCCCCAGGGAGCGGTATTGTCTCCCATAATTTTCAGTTTAATGATGAATAATTTCGAAGAACAAATTAAAAACCTTAATACGCAACACCACACTGTAAATGCTCAAATATCCCAATTTGTGGATGATTCAGCAACATGGCTAACCTCAAACAGTCCGGTGCAGGCAGTGAAAAAAGCCCAAACTGTTTTGAACGAAATAGAAAAATGGAGCAATTCATGGGGATTCATCATTAACCCGACTAAAACTCAAGTTTTATTAATACACAGGCAGGACTTAAAACCTCCGGAAAGAGCCACCAACTTTCCGAAATTAACATTATGTGGAACGAACCTCACATATAATGAGCATGCAAAATTTCTAGGGATGTATTTTGACAAAACCTTATCATGGAAAACGCACATAGAATACATATCGAAAAGATGTCTTAGAGACTTACATGATTGTGTGTGTGTGTGTCGTGTGTGTGTGCGCGTGTGTGTGTGTGTGTGTGTGTTGGTGGTGTGCACTTCTGGGTGCTGTGGGGTTCGTTTTGGGGAGGCTGCGTTTTTGGTACGTGGCATTCCCTGTTTGATATTATTTTTGTTTTTTTAAATATCATAAGAGCAGTAAAAGGGAAATCGTGGGGCACAGACAAAAAATGCCTTCTCAATATCTATAAGGCCCTCATCTTAAGCAAAATCAACTATGGCAGCATAGTTTATGCCTCCGCTAAAGATTCACAACTAAAACAAGTTCAAAGACTACAAAAGAGGGCACTAAAAACCATTATAAGAAGGTTGTCCGAGGCACAACCCCACCCTCCCTCTACATACCGAGACTGCCATGATTCCACTGCCTCTGCAGAGAGAACTTCAAGCTCTAAAATACTGGTCCAGAAGCTCCAGACTGGGCCCGAACTTACCAATCAACGATGAAATTTTTGACCAACCAGCATATTTTTATAAGACAAAGAGTAATAAAACTTTAAAGAAACCTTATTCACAAAGCATTAGGACATTAATCACAGAATACGGCCCAAGCGAAACCCAAATTCAAGAACCGTGCTACGTACAACTTACCAATATTGAAATGCCTGAGATTTACCTAGATTTAGTAGGGAAAATTAACAAAGTAGAAGATAATGAAAGAAACAAAATTATTGCTAATTTAAACATTATTAGACACTTTAGAGACTTTACTCAAATTTATACAGATGGTAGTAAAGACCCGTCCAAACAAATAGCAGGGGCGGGTATAGTAGTTATAGCAGAAGACGGCACAATTCTACATAACAAGAGTCTGAAGCTTAACCATCAAACTTCAATATTTACATGTGAATTAGCAGCAACAGATTATGCATTAACTTATTGCAAAGAAAACTATATTTCAAAAGCAGTCATTATTAGCGATAGTCTGAGTTCTTTATTAGCAATAAAATCAGGTCAGTCGCATAGGCAAGAAATGATTTACAGTATTTTAAAGTCCGTTACAGCCATAAAGCATAGAGGGGACGAAATTCAATTAATGTGGGTACCGAGTCATGTGGGCATAAACAGAAATGAATTAGCAGACGACAAAGCAAAATACGGCAGCACTTCCGGTACAGAAATTCCAATTAAGCTCAGCGTACCGAAAGTCTACAGCATCATAAAAGATAAAGTTAAACAAAAATACTTAAAGCAATGGGAAACATATTGCTCAACACGTAACTTAGAAATTAACATTAAACCTCCTAATAAATTACAAACGTACCATCATGATAGAAAAATAGACACAATGTACACAAGACTCAAACTTAAAAGTAGCTATTTGAAAGGGGACCGATATAAAGACGACAAAAACTGTCAACACTGTAACGAAATAGAAAACTTTAGCCATCTAATGTTTCACTGCCCACTATATTCTGAAGAAAGGAAAATATTTGAAACAAAACTTTTAAAATTTGAATAAGTAGCCATTACGGAAAAAACTCTGTAAGATCCACCAAAAGAAGTAGCACAAGATATTCGCATGCCCGTATTCGAATTTATCAAAAATATAGGATACAATGAAAAAATATAAATAAGGACTGGTTACACACTGGACTGTCAAACACTCGAACCCACACACCCACAATGTCATACCAAAGACCAAAGGGAAGTATGGTGTAGTACACGGACTGTACAAGTGTAGATCGACTAAATGCTGCATCTTATCCTTTATTTGGGATCCCAACCTTAACGAAATAATGCGTAACTCGCAATGGGGGAAAAACGGTATTTGGACTCTGCATGAGCATGGTGCTCGGAATGCATGATGCTGGCCCTGAGCTCTATGACCCTATATATCGCACAGATACACACACACTACACAACTCCATATTTGATAGAAATATATAGCGGTAGATATGGTAAGTCTATTATAGATCGTAGATATGTTATTTCATAGATTAGATTAGAATAGACAAGCTAGTATCGTCTCTTAGTGACATAAAACAAATATTTCCACACTAAGAAACCCCTAATACACACCATATAAGCTAATGGTATCCTGTATTTTGAACATAAGTAGATTAGAATACTTTATTATACATGTATATAAGTTAACAAGAATGAGCTTCCGGTACAGAAAGGTCAAAGACACTAAAACCCCCACCTCAGATGAATCTTTTCGGCAACACACATATCTAATGACTGATTTCATATACCTCTGGAAAACAGGAAAAGTTTATAGTAAAAGACTTTAGAACTAGATAAGGGTTACCCAACACTCTAGCCATAATTATTAAGCACGCTTTAGAAAAGATCTGAACTGAAAATTGTAATGATTGAAAAAGTTAAACAGTTTTATTATAGAGACATTATCCCGCAGATTTCCAAAATTTTCTGGCATAAAAAACAAATTATAAATGATACAAGACAATGACAGTATATATTTCGACCAAATTATATTTAGAATAACAAGGGCCAAAGATATAACACGAAAAAACCGTAGGAAAAAAGCTTTATTTAAAAAAATCGACAAAAAATCCTTTTTTCTCTATATAAATATATATAAAAAAACACATGTATAGAATAGTTACTATAAATACCTACCATGTGACAAACCCGGTATAAAGCCGAGCTAAGGCCAAAAAACGGATAGTAAATAAACAAATCAAACCGCGATTAACAAAACAGCGGACCAATCAGAAACGAGCTATCTCAAAGGCCCACGGCAGAGCTTTGTAAACAACGCTATACTATCAAGCTAGTTACTTAAACATATAAGATTGAAGGCCATTATCATATAAAAGTACTATATATTTACAACAATTACGTCTGTACAACTTGACATGTGACGGAAGCTCAGTAGATTAGATAGTTATTAGTCATTTTATAGAAATATGTGAAATTAACAAATTTTTACTTTTCAGCGGTTCTAGTGTCTGAGTAAGAAATTTGATACCTACGTAGGAAAAAATCGTGTCTGTGGCGACGTACCATAATGACCCACGCATATACAAACCCCTGGTGATTACAAAAACAAACATACAACTAATAAAAAAAAATCACCGGGACAATGACTGGAAAAACGTAGAAAATAGAAATAATCACAATTAATGACTGCTTAAACAAGAAAACGCATACTTAATGCCCATATAAAGAGTCATAACTAACCAAAAACAGTGATTGATCCTATAACTAGATACTAGTCATTGCAGAAAATGCATAAAACACTACTTATTTCCTAAATGGAAGCAGTAATCTACTGTCAAAAACAGCCGGATCCAAAAAAGCCAAACACGCACCTGTTATAACTCCATCCGGTTCGTGCGCACTAAAAGTCGCAGTAGGTTTACCCAAAACCAACAAGTAGGTCAGGTCAAGTAGTACGAACAGCAATGTTAATCTTAAAAAGCACATCTAACTTTCGCAATTATATTTTCGGACCATTAAAGATGTGTAATATAAGAATAAAACAACATTAAGAACAATCTTACTCAGGCACGAAAAACACAATCACACACAACAACGACGATGTGAAAAGTACTGGTTAGTCAACCAGGATCAGGAATAGTAGTTCACCAGCATCTGTCCGAGAACAGAATCGCCGATCATGCAAATCATGATCTACACTTCTTTTATTATTTATAAGTAAAATAAAACAAATTAACAGATTAAAATTAAAATTTCCTTGTGAAACAATTAAAAAGAATTTCTCACCAAAATTCCACAAAATTTTAATAAAATTTCTATTTTTACGAACTCATGATCTACAGCAACATTCATATATTTAAAGACTAATTATGGCATTTTGTCTAATTTATAATACAAATGATTCAAATAATTACATTAATGACTGTGCTTTTTCAACAGTAGTAGACCGAACTGGCGGCCATTAGCACCCTGCTGAATGGTTAATCAATTTTGTCTCTTCTGGCTCCATTGGTTAATTTACTATCCGATTTTTGCTTCAAGATCCGGTAGTAAACAACCAACTAGTACAAGTCTCTTCATAATTTTCTATTGTACATCATTATAATTAAAGAAGTAAAGATAACAAGTAGCCTGTGCGGTTGCTGGCTTATTTGGCTTTCAAGGGTTTTTAATATATTCAAAATTTCAGAGTAGGAACATAAGTCAAACTTTCATGCATACTTTTAACTTGTTAAAATAAGTAAAACCATCTTTCGGACAACATTTTATTCTCTCATTCAGGACAATTTCATTTTTTATAAGCTAAGCAAAATAAAAATAGGACAACAATTTATTAAAGGGGATTTTTACTTTACAAAACAAAAATATATAACATCTAGTATCAAAATTTTCTAAAAACTGTTAGGCTACCACGATCCAGACATACAAACTAGGTCAATCACACTTAGATCTCATTGGTCGCCGTGATTGGCCTACTCTTTGGTAACCAATCAAATTCAACCTTTGGCTATACTAGCTGGATTTTGCAGTCAGGTAAATTTCTCCTATTTATGGCTTCAAAATTTTGTTTTTAGGCATGACGGGAGACATGCCGGGGTCTCATCCAGATATTAAGCTAACATAAGTGCTCTTTTGGACAGACCTAGATAAAATTCTCATCAAATCAAAATTTCACAGTTTTGTTAATGTTCTCGTCGATTTGACCGTGTGACCTTGTTTTTCATCCTGAATTTACTAAATTCGAATCTTACCAAGAAAACATTGTGCAAAACATTTTGTCACATTTTCATGATGATTGATAAATATGGCTTCTACAGTGTTAACGTTGTTCTCTTTCATTCGACAATGTGACCTATTGTTTTAACCAAAGTGACCCAGATACGAACTTTGCCAAGGAATCATTAAGTTAGATATTGCGACCATTGTTCGTGATGATTTTATAGTAAATATTTTAATTTGATTTGACTGAGTGACCTCTCATTAAGTCACAGGTGATTCAGACTCTAACTTCTCATAGAAGACAATGAGGTTAACATCCTGATCAATTTCCATGATGACTGAGAAGTTTTCCATGCATCTAATGTGCTAACAAGGTTATTCTTACATTTGTTTTTGACTACAGACGACCTTAATTCGAATTTGACCAAAAAGTCCTTTATATAACAATATGATCAATTTTCATGCTGTCTTTGATTTGACTGAATGACCAAGATTTTGATCTCAGGTGTTTCAAATTCTTCCTTGGCATAGAAATCATCAAGTTTAACTTTCTGACCAATGTTCTTAATGATAAGTTAATTAATAAGGCTTTTAGAGTTTTTACACGTGTTTTTCTTTGGCTAAAAAGGTTATTTTGACATTCTGATCGATTTTTATAATGATTGGATAGTAAATGTGTCCTCTAGAGCGTTAACAAGGGCTTCATTTGATTTGACCGTGTGTTCTAGTATTTCAACCTAAGTCACCAAGATTCCAAATCGATCTAGAACTAATTGTGGTTTGCATTCTCACATACTGTCATGATGATTGGATAGTAAATGTGACATCTAGAATGTTTACAATGCTTTCGATTGATTTGACTGAGTATCTCTTTTTTTAATCTGAGATGTCTCACATTAAAACTTCTCATTGCAGTCATTAAAGTTACAATTCTCACCAATTTCCTTAATAATTGGTCATTGTGATAAACAATGTGACTAATTTTTATGATGACTTGGAAGTAAATGAGACATATAAGGTTTGTCTTTGATTTGAATGTATGACCGAGAGTTTGATGCATGGTGACCCTGAGTCTACCTTCATGAGACGAATATTCGAACTTGGCCATGAAAAAGTTAACTTATATTCTGACCGATTTTTATGATCATTTGATAGTAAATGTGTCCTCTAGTTTTATTTGTTTTGTTCGTCTGGGCTAGTTGTTTACACCAGGTAATCCAGATTCGACATTGAGCTAGAAATAATTGTGATTAATATTCTGATAACTTTGAAGATGATTGGATAGTAAATGTTACATCTAGTGTGTTAACAAACATTTGTTTTCATTTGACTTTGTGAGGTAATTGTTGACACCAAGTTATTCAAATTTGAAATTGAGCGAAAAAAAACATTACAGCAAACACTCGTACCAATTTACATGATGACTGGTCAACACATGTGACTTCAAGTCTGTTAACACGATTTTCTTTGATTTGATATAGGACCTAGGTTGTCACCTCAGGTATTTTAAGTTCGAACTTGGCATAGGCTTTATAAATACACACATTTTGACCAAAGTAAGTGATGATTTGATAGTAAATGTGACCTATAGAATGTTTATAACAATTTTCTTTAAGTTGGCTAAATGACCAAGTTTTTAAACCAATGTAATACAGCTTCGCTATTGATCAAGAAACTATTACGACAATCATTCTGACTAATTTTCATGGTGAATGGTTGATAAATCTGGCATCTATAATGTTAAGCATATTATACTTGCCAAGATTAAAACCCAACTAATCCATTGATATCATTGAGATAACATTCTGACCAACTTTCATGATGATTGAATAGTACGTATGACATACAGTGTATCTACAAAGTGTTTCTTTGATTTTATCGTTTGGCGTAGTATATGACACAGATTCAAAACTGACTTAGAAAGCATAACAACAAACGCTCTGACAAATTTTCATAAGGACTGTTTTTATTACATTTTGTATTTGACTACTAGCTTTGAACTCAGTTGACACAGGCTTCAATTTGACATAGGTATCATTAAAAGAAACATTCCGACAAACCTTCATGATGATTAGATAGTAAAAGTAATCACTAAAATGCTAATATTGTTTCTATGATTTAACCATGCGACCTAGGTTTTGATCCCACCTTATTTACATTCCTACTTAACCACAATTCATTATGACAAACATTCTAAATAATTTGCATGATGGTCTCGGAGTGTTATCAATAATAATAATAATAATAATAATAATCTTTATTTATAGAAGGTAACTCATTAAGTCTATATGTTTAAAATAAAACTTATCTAACATGAGGCCTTCTTACAAAATACAAAGTATAAACAAAACAACAATAACAAGTTACGAGATTGATTTGAGCGGAACTAAATTCAAAAGCTATAACACATTCACACTGTGTTAAGGTAAAGTCAACGATCTGGATTCTCCATATAAATTATTTATGAGAAGTTTGAAAAATGAAGATTTGAAATGCTTTAAGGTTTTACTGTTTCTTGTTCTTACGGGAATCTCATTCCAGATACACATTCCTGAATATTCAAATGTTTTCTTTAAGTATTGTGATTGCGGTGTTGAGCTTGTAAGATCTCTATTTGTCGCGGACCGTAAAGCGTAGATTTTATTTTCGGATTTTCTGATTAATCTACAAAAATAGTCGGGGGCTAGCTTGTTAACTGCCTTGTATACAAGAACGCCTATGTGGTACTTTAATCGTACATCTAATGGCAACCAGGACAGTTGTTTAAACATGGTGTATGAAGGAGTTCTAAATGGAAGCTGTAAGATTATTCTAGCAGATCTTTTTTGCAGTTTCGATAATTTGTAAATATTTGTTTGACTACAATTCCCCCATATATTGAAGCAATAGTCAAACACTGGTAGAATATAGGAATTATAATAAATCTTTTTTATGTCATTTGTCAAATATCGTGATATCCTTTTAAAAAGGTTCAATTTAACATTTATTTTACGACAAACTTCATTTATTTGATAGTTCCATTCCAAAGATCGATCTACAATTAATCCAAGAAGTTTCTGCTTTTCAACGTTTTGTATCATGTTATTACTAAGGAAAATGTTCAAAAGTTTAGTATGCCCGAGCTTATATTTTGAACCTAACAACATACAAGTAGTTTTCAAAGGGTTAAGGGCCATGTTATCAAAATCACACCAGCGCTGAATGTAGTTAAGGTCTTCCTGCAAATTATGTTCTATAGTCGATACATTTTTGCCAAAACTGTATAAAGTGGAATCATCTGCATATATATCAAGATTTGTATTTTTTACTATCAAAGGCAGATCATTTACAAAAATTAAAAACAACAAAGGACCTAATATCGACCCTTGGGGAACTCCTGTTTTAACATCCAGTGTGCTAGATACATTTTGTCCAATTTTAACATATTGTTTCCTGCATTGTAAATATGACTTAAACCATGATATTGCATTTTCACTGAAATGATACAATTTTAATTTGTACAACAATATGTCATGATCAACTAGATCAAAGGCCTTTTTAAGATCAAGAAATAAACTTCCTACAAAATTGCCTTCATCTATAGCCTTTATCCATGTATCAGTCATGTATGTGAGAGCAGTCTGGCAAGAATGGTGCTTTCTGAAGCCTGACTGTGTTGAATGAAGGATATCTGTTTTACTAAAGTAATCGTGAAGCTGGTTTGCAATATGTCTTTCAAATATTTTTGAGATTGTATTCAAAATGGAAATAGGCCTATAATTAGATAGATCATCTTTTACCCCATTTTTATATATTGGAATAACATAAGCCTTTTTCAATCTGTCTGGAAAAATGCCAGTTTCAATACTACAGTTTATAATACTTGTTATTGGAATTACAATTTGGTCAGTGCATAATTTTAATATTTTAGGACCTATGCCATCTTCCCCTGTTGCTTTAGTGATGCTTAACTTATCTATAATATGTTTAACTTCAAGTGGAGTTATCAATTTTAAATGAAAAAATATATTTTTGAGCTTTGAGTCTAGCTGCAATTTTAAATCATTAACGCATTTTTATTTAGAGGAGACTGAATAAATCTCGAAATGCTTATGAAATGTTTGTTAAAGCAATTCAAATCAATGTTTTTCTTTCATTGGACCGAGTGACTAAGTATACACGTATATCATACTTTAATGATGATTGATTAATAAATGTAGTTTCTAAAGTCTTGACAAGGTTTTTCTTTGATTTTTCCGTGTGACCTAGTTTTTTGCTCCAGGTTTCCTAAGTTCGAAGTCGGCCTAGAACTCATTTGGATAAACATTTTGACAAATCCTATTGATAATTGGTTAGTGAATGTGACATATAGTTGGTAAATGGGCATTTCTTTTATTTGTCAGTATGCCCTAGGTTGGACTCCATGTCAAACAGATTCGACATAGGCCTAGAAATCAATAAGTCAAGCATTCCGACCAGGGTTTACAAAAGTGTGTTTATAAATGTGGCATCTTTACTGTGAATAAAGTGTTCTTTGTTTTGACTATGTGACCTAGTTTTTGACACTATTTTACTAAGATCCGAACTTTTACAGAAAGAAAACATTTGTATTTATAACAAATAATGTGTTATTTTATTACTTGTATGTTATTTTCTTAGACAATATTCAAAATTATACATACACGATGTAACTTTGTTTTCTACTCGTTGGTATGATCAGACGCAAAATCTTTATTACTCCAAGAAATAAAAAACATTCCCTTTAAAACAAATAGTAGACAATGTGACTCTTTAATGGTTGAAGTTCTTTTTACCTATATTAAGTTTATTTACATACATGAAATAAACGTTATCCTGTTACTGATGCTACCATCAGGCAAATAAATTTCTATCACAACATGAAATGAAAGTAATACTATTCAGAACTATATATTGGACGATTGGTCACTTGATATATCTGAACAAATAAGACTCTATGACATCTCAAAGTCTTCACAATTGGTGTGAAGTATGGACTTTCGATTTAAATATAACAGAAAATTTATGAACATATTGTTTACATGCCGATGGCCATTATATATAACCAAATGTACAAACGTTGGAGAAAATCTGTCTTTAAGTACTAAATGCTATTATCAGGAAATCTGTGTTAAAGATAAAATAGGAAATTTTACTTTCCTTAACAATTAATTTGATATTTTACTCTTCCCAGATTCAATGTGTATGGGGTTTTCATTAACATATTACATAAATTATATAATCACGTTGTTTACATGTCCGCAGCTATAATAATGTCGTAAATTGTCTGAATGCATAGTGGTTGAGGGAAGCAAGCCATCGTTACAAGAACTATTTTTTATTGTTTAATTATTGACGTGATAACATTTCCCTAAGAAACAAGTGGGTGGAGAAACGCCATGCAATACTAATTACCGTACGAAATTGTTTCTGCATAAGACAAAAAAAAAATAACTAAAGTTTGGGTTTGGGAGATATTGTTACGTGACTTTTGACATTTGATTATAACTTTGACATTGACCTTTTGAATCTCAAAGGGATTTACATTTTACACAAATTTAATGATATAAGAGTAAAATGACATGATTTAATCTTGACCAGGACATTTGACCGTAAGTGTCACCTGATTCACTCCACGAGACCAAACTTTACCCAAAATATCAGGAATATCATTCAAAAGCTTTTGGAGATATCGAAATATGACTATGATCTTTACCTCAGACAGGCTTGGTTGTAACATAGATATTGCATGTAATTTTAATCAGGTGAACATTTCTCTCAATTTATAAAATAACCTTGTAAGAGGTTGAGGAGACATGGTATGTTGACCTTTGACCCTTAAAATATCTTATTGACCGTGCTGCTCAAGGTAAAGTGTGAGAAGTTATTTCAGAATAATTCTATATATGTAGATGTTACATACAAATACTAGAATATAGCCTTTAATTACAAGTTGGATCCCTTGATATGACATTGACCTTCAATGTATCTCACCGCTCTAGAAGCAAGAAGGAGGCCTGTGGCATGGCCAACACCGGTATGACTTTATTTAAAAATCAGTTTATACATCTTGTAGTTACAGCCCGCAGAAAAAATATTGGTGTATAACCCAATATCACATATGGAATACCAATTGTGACCTCAGCGGTCAAGGCAGCTTCCCAAATGTGAAGCATGGCACGTCCTTCTGCTATGTATTTCAATTGTATGAAGTTAATTCATCAATTATAAACATGTAGAAGTTACAGGCTGAACATATAAAATAGTGCATAACCCTTAATTACAGGTTGTCAGCACTAAACTTGACATTGCCTCTCAAGGTAGCTCCCTGGGTAAAATACATGACATAACCTTATAATTTGATGATCAATTGCATGAAGTTACATACGTACTGCAAAGGCGTATTTAACCCTGTATACAAAATCCGTGTATCATGGACAATTAATTCGTAAAGTTATTTAAAATATGTCTATGTATATACAAGTTACTCCTAGGACACGAAGAGCGGCCGAAAAAGACTGACGGACACATAGACAGTATCAAGCAAACTAAAGTCAAACTAATGATTTGAAGTTCTATCACTTGATGTGTTTTAATAAATGTAACGCTATGATAGTCAAAATTCTTCATTATGAACGTGAAGTATGGGGATTAAATAAAACATATTACGGAAAAATATGAACTTGCTGTACAAATGTAAATGATCATAATAACTTATATTTTTGAAAACCGAGAGAAATTAGCAAGACGAGACCTAGTTAACTGTTTTCAGTCTTAATTGTGTAGTGAGGTTGCTGAATTTTGGCAAGGTTTTATCAGCAAGGCAAGTCATTCATAACTGTAAATGTCACATGATATCTTAAAATGAAGTTTTTCATTATGTAAGTAAGTTTATTTTTAACTCAAATTTTGAAAATGGAGCTATGCTACTCGCCTCGCCGTCAGCGTTGGTGTCACACATTGGGATAGTTTTACCCACACTTTTTCAAAACCATTGAAGATATAACTCTTTGAAACTTACAATACTTATTTACCATCATTACCACTCTGTGAAAAATTTAGTAAGACTTATGGACCTTTTTCGATTTACATGTGGAAAGTACATTGAACTTGGTTACGTTTTCCGCTCTACCCCACTTTTTAAAAACCATTACAGGTATTGTTTTGAAATTTATTTTTTTAACAATCAGTACCTGCATTGAGTGACAAGAGCACATACTGATAAATCTGTGAAGGATTTTGCCAGAAGTATGACACTTTCTCGACTTAGAAAATAAATTGAATATGGGTAAATCCTCTTGTTGATTTTACCCTTAGAGATATTGCTGTGAAGCTTGGAATACTTGTTTGCATCATGAACCCATGTAAGCAGGAGAAGGTTACTCTGTCAAGGAATTGTTTTTTAAATTCAAGGCCCTTTTTCGACTTAGAATCTGGGTTAAGTGTGTTGTACAAGTCCACTTACTGACTGAACAATTTATAATATTACTTTGAAAGTTGGAATACTTGTTTAACCATCATGGCCCCCACAGGTAGGCAGGAAAAGGTAACTATGCCAATGTTTTTTTATAATTGTGACCTTTTCTACTTAGAATCATACTTATCCATTTATTGACTTAATCATTTGAGATATTACGTTAAAACTTATAATATGTATGTACCATCATGACACTCATCCTTAAGCAGGAGTAGATAACTCTTTCAAATTTGTGTTAATGTATCTTTGAAATTCCTACTTAACGTAGTGTGTGCAACTGACACTGTCATGCTGTTTAATTTATGGCCCTTGTTTACAGGTTCAAAATACACAGATTTTGGGTTTACCTTTCACTGCCAAAAGTTTTGTTTTATTGACAAGCACTGCGAAAAGTCGAGCGCCCTGTCCTAATGACAAGTCTTGTTTATTTATGTAACCATACCAATTCTTAACACAGCATTTGCCATGTTATCATGTTATAGACACTATGAAAGATAAAGTTAAAGATAAGAAGACCGTTTGAAAAACTGACAAATTAAGAAATATCTATGGCTTTAAGTGCTTTATCAGAATTGAAGCATTTCCCGGAGGTGATATGCGTGGCGGAAAAATTCACGAGGGCGAAGCCCGAGTGAATTATTACACAGGCACATTACCGACGGGAAATGCATCAATTTTGATAAAACAGTCCAAGCCATAGATCATTTCGCTTCTTATAAGCCGAATTTATGTAAACTTTCGTAAGTACTACGGACCTTTTTTCAGTTCGGCGGTTATATGTAAAATGGCATAAATAGTGGCTGTTGGAATTCACTCATGTATTCGGGCAACCGTTAAAGATATCATACATAGCATTATTATACAAATTTATGTTAGTTTTATCATCTTATACATATAATATATGAACTACCTGACCGTGACACTATGCAGAAGACGTCAGATTTTAATACCTTACAAAGCAGACAATCGATTTAAATGCGTATCGCTGGACTGAGCTGTACACCGTTCTAACGTGGAGTTGTGACGTCAGTGTGATGACGTAAACGTTTTTATTCATTGTATTGTCATCCGGAATCAAAACACTGCGTGACGGTTAATCCTGAATTGTCTTGGCCCTTTTAAAGGAAAACAAGTTGAAGGCATTCTAATGATTAACTGTCGCAACCAAAAATGATATTGAGTTCTGAATCCTAACTATTTCTTGTGATTGATGTATTTATACAGATATTTCTATTTCTATGTTTTATTTTTCTGCACGGGAGTAAGTTTGAAAAGTCGGAAGGAGCTACTACCAGATCCGAAACTCTGCCTACTTTACCGAGTGCTTTGATCATTTAAAGCACTCGAATTCACTACAGAAATATACCATAGGCATCTTAAAATATGTCTTTCTTTCAGGAAATGATAAATATACATTAGGGTTAAAGTGATATTACTTTAAAAGTTAATCATAATTAAAGGAAAGATATGTAGCACTAATGTATATATTTAAAATAAGTATATCCGAAGTTAGAACTGAACAAATGCATTTGTATGACCGTTGTATTAGTCGATAATCAATAACCAGTCCAAGATAGGTGGGGTAACTATAGGTGTGATCCATAATCTGTTCGTCTGTCTGTTCGTCCGTCCAGACTTCTGGTCCAGGCTGTTACTTCTATATTGATGGACATATTTACCTTTAATTCAGATGCCCATAACACAAGGGTATGTCATGCTCCTGACCTACTAATTTGAAGGCCAAGAATACCATCATGGCTCAAAACTTTTAATGCAGGGTTATAAACCAGTGCTTCATGTCCATGTTGTAACTTTCACATAGCTCTACATACACTGAGTTTGAAGAAATTTATTAATTTACCAAAATCTTAGAGCGAGCAGCTTTAAGTGAATCGTTTGATTTATTTCAATTAAACTGAAAAACACGCAGTTTATCTGGCAATTAATTGATAATAAAACTTGATAAACAATGTTTAATATGATGAATCCGAAAAAAGGTCACCTGTTAACAACAACCAATTTTGTGGTTTCCCTTGAGTCGCCGTTGTGCATAAGTTTGACTGCATGTAACAAACTGATCGGGTTACCCAAAGTTAATAACTCCATTTCTCGAAGTTAATTATTCCATCAATTATCCATACTAATACTGAATCACCAAATCAACACAAAACCTTGCATTATATCTATGAGTAAAACATGACACTAAGTCGCTCTTTGTAGGTATAGTACATTTCCCCATTATTACCATCATCATACATTTCTACTCCAGAGTTTCTGTTTGTTTTATCCAGGGTGTTTTGCTCTATATAAGTCTGCTTGAATCTCTCTAACAAATAATTGCTACTGAAATAAAACATCCTTCCTGAATTGTTAGTTCCGACAAAATCTTCAAATCAGAATTTCCAACTTCTTGACTCTTTACAGGTTGAGAGATCATCACAAAAAAAAAACATCATTTTTCACACAGCAAGGGTTGACTGTTTTCCTACAGTTTTCATATGTTGGTGTTTTGAACTTCCCTCATCACTGCATGCTTGTGACACTTATTCTCATCATACTCATAGGCATGATTTCTACAAAAAAAAATGAATATCAGTATGTCTATATTCTAAATATCATCCAATTTGCATAGAAATTTTACCACAGAGAGTAAAGGTTCAAAACTATGATAACATTATTAAGGAAACAATGTGTATAAAGACACAGTGTCTCAGGTAAAAAGCCAAGTATAAGCTATTAAGCACAATTTCCACTGCTCTCTTAGATTTAGCAAAAAAAAAAATCAGAGACAATCCCTTCGTTTAATAGTGCTATAATTTCGTTGGATTTAATTTTTTAATAACACGGTTCAACTATGCTTTGGGTCAGTGCTATATGACAGAAACATCTGGATCTACACTACCTTGCTTTGTGATACTGTAGTTTATAAGGTTATGCAATCTTACATAACATACTGATAAAAAGGATTTCAATACTGCCTGGGGCAATCAATAATTTTTAAAGTGCAACAATAAGAATTTAGAGGTTTCATATTTCAACAACAGGACCTTTATTAAACAGAGGAACAAAATAACAAGAGCTGTCTCATGACAGCACGCTCGACTATTCGAAAGCTTGTCGGTAAAATGTTGTTGTTTTTTTTTTGTCTAAGAACAGGTGTATTGTGTAATTGTCTATAAGAATTAAGGTCAAAGATATGAAACTTGTTCAAAGACCTATGTTAATGTACATTACATGCAAAGCCTTACTCTGGATTCTGTAAGCCAACTGGGGAAGAACGGGGGGGGGGGTAATTTCAAAGAAATACATGACCTTGTATATTTGATCATGAATAACTTTGTAACATTTCAAAATTGATATGTTTAAAATTAAAAAAGCATGACCGCTGCATGCTGCATAATTATTCTATGACATTTCAAAAGTAAGCCATTTCGAGTATTTCTAAGTATAGTCTAGTAAAAATTGTGACAAAATTCTAAGTTAAAAAGGGGCATAATTATGTCAAAAATCAAAAACATTCGTGAAGATGTTGATAGTAAACATTCATTTTAAGTTTCAAGTCAATATGTTTGATAGTATTCAAGATATTTGACTTCATATAAATCTTTAACTAAATTCTAAGTTAAAAAGGGACATAAATCTAACAAAACTCAAAACAGAGTTTTGGGGATTGTTTCTAAATGTGAAGATGCTGATGGTGGACACATAATTTGAGTTTCAAGTCAATACCTTTGAAAGTATTCAAAATATTTGCCTTTATAAAATCTTTTACCAAAAATTCCAAGTTAAAAAGGGCCATAAATCTGTCAAAAATCAAAACAGTTATGGGGATTGTTTCCGTTGGTGCAAATGTTGATGGTAAACATATAGTTTGAGTTTCAAGTCAATACCTTTGATAGTATTCAAGATATATGACTTTATAAAAAAAAAATAACCAAAAACTCTAAGTTAAAAAGGGACATAAATCTGTCAAAAATCAAAACAGTTATTGGGATTGTTTCTTCAGGTGGATATGTTGATGGTAGACACATACTTTGAGTTTCAAGTCAATACCTTTGATAGTATTCAAGCTATTTGAATTTATAAAAAGCTTTAACAAAAAATTCTAAGTTAAAAAGAGGCATAAATCTGTCAAAAATCAAAACAGAGTTATGGGGATTGTTTCCTCATGTGTAGATGTTGATGGTAAACATATAGTTTGAGTTTCAAGTCAATACCTTTGATAGTATTCAAGATATTTGACTTTATGAAAAGCTTTAACCAACGCAGACGTTTTTGTGTGCTAAATTCAGATAATTCATGAGAGTTATTTCTCACATTGTTTCTAAAAGTAAGCATCGTTCTAGACATTCATGTATTATGGTCAATCTGAACTTAAAACTTGAAAAATCAAAATAAATTATACCATTGTCTTCATCTAAATAATATTGGGAATAAATTACACCTTCTGTTAAATTTATTAAAGGCACTGTGTTACAAAAGAACACAATGAAATGGTGGTTTTCTACAATGTCATGTACTGCACAATTTTATGACAATACTGGTCATTAATCAGCAGGTGGCCAATTTTTTTAATTGCCCCTCAGGGGATTATCATACTGTCTGTCACACTAATCTAGAATGGGGACAAGTTGCTACAGCAACATACCAACTAGTGTACAAGCATCCACTTGTTTTATTGTTTTTTCTTGTGAATTCTAGTAATGTACATCTAGAAACCACCAGTCAGCAACAGATAAATAGTATTTGGTTTATTTATTTGTGAGCTAGGTGCTTGACAATTTGAAAAATTATTTTAAAATGCTAAAAAAAACACCCTTCATTCAAATTTTAGAAATTAAACTTTTAATAGTGAAAATAAGGGATGTAGTAATAAGCATGATAAGACAAGAAAAATATTCAAATCAAAATTCATAACTGCATAATGTTAATACGAGCATTTTGATTGTATGAGAAAAATAGATCAATTTCATTAGTGTGAAACATTGCGAAATGAAGCTAATAATTTAAATAAATTAAATTTACATGTTTCCTTTCACCATGTTAACAAAAAAAACAAAAAAAAAACTATATTTGTTTTACTAACACGGTAATAATTGAGATAATGTGAAGCATTAAAACTTTCAAAAAGTTACAGTTACATTTATCACTGCATTAGGTGCATAAGAAACATCATTTATCCGTTACCACTCTGGTAGAAATTGTTCCTGCCTTTGTTTCCAGTGCAGATCATTATTTTTACGATGATATTGCTAAGTGAGGTTACAGCGACAAAGGAATGAAAGGAAAGTATACACCAAACACTGTTCTATTATTCATTATTCTACCTTTGAATTCATTTTTCTATAGAAGAGCATTCAAAGTATTTAATGTGCTCCTGGGACTTAAAACGTTTGTCATGGATTGTCATCAGAATTTACATTTTTACCATGGGTAGGTATGTTGCAGAAAAGGCAATAGATTACTATTATACCACATCAGAATTCTGTTTACTATACCCCTGTAACAAAGAAGTGGGAAGTGATGACCTGACCAACAAGATTTCTCTTGTTATCATATGAAGTCGAGTTATTACTTCGGATATAAGGAACAATATTTTCCGGCCCAACAATGAAAAATGTACAGTAAAGTTATCGTATATAACAAACTGAAAATATGTTCTGAAGAGTTAAAAACATCCACTGATTTTGCATTTTTCTTTTGCCGTCTGCATTGTAATTTTCATAGCGCAGTTATAGCTATTATTCATAAAGGTAAATCATGACACATGTGTAACCTTTTGGTTAACTAGTTAAATGAGCGTATAAACATAATTGCTAAGTAAGATATTCAAGTGAAAATATTGTTAATAATTCTGAGCGTTTTCTTAAAAGCATGCAGACGGGATGAAATCCCATACTGTGAAAAATACCCTTTTAAATATTAAAATTATGGCAAGTGAGTGAAAATTGTATTTGATTAAAACATGAACCGTCTTTTTTTTTGTTTTATTAATCCCTGCAATTATTTTACATAGGTTTACGGATATAGAAAAGGATAACAGTTACAGATTTGTTATAACTCTTCAAAAGGACGGTAGGAGAATCAAAAGCAACTATAAGTCGATGGTTCGGATTTTATTACATTTGACAATAAAAATACTTGTGCGATAAATATATATTTTAGTTCGGTTTATATACATCGTATATAAGGAACTTGTTCGATATACGGGGTGGAAAAAAAGTTTAACTTAATGAAAAGCTAGAAACTTTAGCGATTTCATTGTAAGTGACGATTTTGCGACTTCTTAAATTCGCAGATCCACTGTTACAGTGTCGCAAATTTTCTCACTTAAAACAAAATACTTTCTAGGTTTACAGTAATGCCAGAAGATTTATGCAAATCCCCGGGTTTTTGGACAACTCACTGGTAGATATATGTTTTAGCAGGAAATCCTGCATTTCAAAGCTTTGAGAAAACATTGGTCACTAATCATCATGATCTGCAAGCTGATAAATTTGAAGGCATTGCCCGTTATGCACTCATCCAATCAGAACACAAGAGGTTTCCGACAATTTATCACAACATAGATGCATGATTGCATGGACACCCGCCAATGGATGTGTAAATTTGTTTTTGTGCTGTTACAAAAACATCAAATCTTTGAATTTTGTTAAACTTGATTAAATTATTTAATTATTGGCATGTTTGGAGCGTAGTGAATTGTTTGACAGTTGATTATCGGCTAATCATCTATTTGAAAAGTTAATGAATCACCGCTAACTACACTTTGGGCAATTCACCTAAGATGATAGTGACAATTAACACAAATTTTTGTCAACAAATTAGTTTCATCATCTTATCGACTGTACACAATGTTTTTCCAAATTTAATTTACCAGGAATTTTAAGTGTTTTTCGAGCTTCGCTGGGGCGCTGGGATAGGTTCTTAATAATGAAACACTAACAAAGTTAGCACTCTATCCGTATGTAAACATTAAGTGCGCACAGAGCATACACAGAGGTTTTACCCAACCCATATATTCAAATATAATTATTTGTTATGTTTTTGAACCCGCTCTCACAGGGCATGCGCAGGTATTTAATAATAGAGATGTGAGGGAGTATGACAAGATTCGGGTCATACCGATTATTCACAACAATGTTACTGTATTTAGTACCAGTTAATATGGTTAGCGGTGTCACGTTTAGGGAATTTGGTAAATGTGAACACTCTACAGCTGTGGCAATAATTGTACAGCATTTCCCGATAGTATAGTTTCATACAGAGACGTTTTACACTAACTAAAATCCGATACAATATTAAATGGAAGATTTTATTACAAATAATCACTCAAAATAGGGGTGTACTATACTGTATACCTCAGTAGCGAGGTATCGATCGATAAATTACAACACGTGTACTACCCGACCTTTAGTGTGAGTTGCATTGTTTAAAAGAAAAATTCACATGTGTGTATGAGTAAATATATCTCAATGCTGTTAAGTTTAACAAAATACGTAACAAAGTTGAAAGAGAAATATAGGTACTTTCCGTGAATGAATAGATTACGACTGCACATCTTGGAAATTTGGAATCAAACTTCAAACATTAAAACGATAATAGACCTATTAGAATCCCATCCTTACGGTGTCAATGTTAAATGGACATACATTTGTATTAAATAGATCTGTACATGTATTTTACGAGCATGGTGTGAACAGACATCCCTTATACAAAAAGAATGACACCGATAAGTGTCTACAGAAATTTTCCCCGATACCTTCATTTGCCGCTCCCTGGAATGTGATCGAAAAAGTACAAAAGTTTTTCTTTCGCGGTTGCATTTGTACTCGTATATACAAGTTATTACACACATGAAGTAAATTCCGTGGATTTCTTGTGATTTCGTCAACTTGTGCGCAGCAGTCACACTGACGACAATGCCATGTACATTGTAACATTCTAGCTGGAAACAAAATTTCCATCTCAAAAGCATTCGGTTTTTAATCACACATAGTTTGTCGTTTTATTGTAACGAAATTCGTTAGTATATGTTTTCTTTATCATTGATTGTATGTTTTTAAATCAAAACGTAAAGTAAACATATATAGTTAAAATGTAGTTAAAGCGTGATAACATGGTCTCGCTGTGATTCTATCAATTTTGGTCAATGAACATTCACAAATTTCCATAATTTCATCATGTATAATACATGTACATGTTAATGAAATAAACTAATTGTATACGAGATCAAATTACCCGTCTGCCATGTCTGTTGTGTCATTTTCATGTCCAACTTTTATCTATTCGATTTTTTTTTCCGAGGCTCATTTACCCCAACTTTTTCCCGAAAATAGAAGGATAGGAGAAGCAATAGGCTTTGAAAGTAAAATCAGAATTCACAAAAGAAAAGTTTCGTGTTCACTGTCGGGCTGGCATTTCATGTAATTTCCCCGACTCCAATGATGTACTGCTTCAAAACATTATTAACTCTATGCCGCTACACCAATTTTACAGAAAAGATTTTATGACAAATTTAGGTACAAGAATCGTTTTGTTATCATTCATGAAGATCTTTTCTGGTTCTGTTAATTTCGAGTATCAGAATATTCGGACATAGCAAACGGACTGGTGATTGGACAGTGCATACACTGGCACATTACTTTCCGGGTGATGTACAGTAAATGCATACTGGCTCAGAGTTTACCAACATGACTAGAGAAAGATGACACTGTCTTTCGATTTTAAATCCGCTGAAATCTTTTGACCTTGTACATAAGATCTGCCACATTGTTTTCAATTTGTTATTAAATGACGTAAAGAAATGTATAAATTTTAGCGCATGTACTAACGATGTGAGTACTAACGACACCCCTATTTTAAGCGGTAATTTTATAATGGATTCTCCCACTTTATTTATCGACAGATGTATCGGTTTTTTGTTAGAAAGAAATGTGTATAGTCGTAGTTAAACCAATATGAAAAGCTGCAGTATCATTAAACGAAACGGATCCATTAACACGTTGCTTACATCAGTCTCAGTAAATCATCATACATGCTGCTTTCAAAACAATATTCTTTGAAGTTACAAATGTTACATACCTGTTTAAATAAACGTAAAGTGTTTATTCTAGTGAAACCCCTATTTAAAGGGCCAGCCATTTCTGACTTGCTAGACACCTTCTTCTTTTTTCAGCACATGTATCTCCCGAATCCTATCCTTTTTTAATGCCAGGCACCAGGCAGTTAGGCATATGGTAACCATTATTTAACTAGCTGGCGGCTCACCAACCGGCAATATCTGCTGGGATTCGAACCTTTGACCTGCTCCAAAGGCGGATGCTAAACCACTAGACCAAGAGTTTATATGTAATATGATATGTAAGATGTTAACGAAGTAAGGCATGAAGAAAGAAAATGTAAGTCTTCGCTTGTTTATTAGTTATGAATGTTTGGTCGCTTAAGTGCTCGAGAAGTGATGACTCCAGGATATAATATATAAAATGTCTGCCGTTCTAGCTACGTAAGCGTTTAGTTATGTAGACGTCCAGATCGCCCTGATACATGAATACAAATTCAGCGACCATATAATACATATGTTTTCGATCATGTGACATATATTAAAGTTATAGTAAACGTGACACCCCTAGTTATGCTGATGTTTTTTTTTAACTTGAGACTTTTCAGTTTTTGTGATGAACAGATGAATGACAAAATACTCTACATTCACATAGTGACAACCCTTTAAACTCCTAGCGCCACTCCAATTACATTTCATTGTATCTGTGTTACAACATTTACACAATATCTATGCTTACCTTAACAAATATTCACCTGTTCACAATCAGACTTCATCATTTCTGCGACCATCTTTTACAGCTTCCATTAAGTGGTTATTGTGCGGAATTCTGCGGGCCTATTTGAGGACCGAAAATGTTCACGAATATATATATGGACTTTGCTGTTTAAAATTGATTTCGTCATAATAATTATTTGTACATGTGTTAATAGTTATAAGTAATCGGCAATTTCCTGTACATGTATTCAGTATTTATGGATGAAAGTAAAAACATTTAAACAGGCCATTGTCTAAACACTTTCAATATTCTAAAAATAAAAAACCAGGCCCGCACAATACCCGTAGAATAAACTGGTCCATCCAGCCCTTTTGATTTGCTACACGGTTCCCGAAAAACGTTTCACTGTTAGAGTCATTCTGATTGACTACACGCTTTTAACCAAACTGAAAACGAGAACCGTTTACGGTGCGGTTACCGTTAATCGGTAATCGAGAACGCGCGGAAGTGAAACGATGGCGGTACTGTATAACTTCATACTCATGTTTTACCCATACCAAAAGTATGTGTCAAATTTCACACCAATGCAGCTACCTTGAAGGCCAAATTAATATAGGGTTACAAATTTAAAAACCAGTACTCTGTATCTGGGCTATAATTTCTACATGCGAATGATTTTGAAATAACTTCACACGGTTGTCGTCCATGCCACAAAAATTTGTCAGGCAGAGCACCCTTAGTGGCTACATTATTTAAATTTTACATCCATAGAGGGGTTTGTAATACCTGCTCAGTTGTTTCCGTACCTTGCCTGCTAAAGGTCAATGCCAAATGTCAGGGTCAAAGGTCATAAGACTACATCTAAATCCATGGAAGGCTTGTTTTACACTTTGTCCAAATGTTCATCTCATGGATACAACATGAACTGTCCATGTTCAACTAAAGCTGCTATGGGTTTACAATATATAACTAAACAAGCTTCCATCTATTTTTGTATAAGAAATTTATGAACTGTATTTAGATGTTGTTCACTGTCTTTTTCATACAGGTATATCAACTATTAAAACTGGACTCTGCTTAATTAAGTAACGACATTAAATACTATTATTTCCTCCGCTTTTGTTTCTCAGTTAACTTTTTGGATATTTAGGGAAAATCATTTTCACCCTCACTGTGAAATTTCAATTCTGTTATATTATGAACATTTAAAATACATTTTCTTATCTTTTACCACAATTTTATTCATTGAAGTTTGAATAAATAAATTTAAAAAAAACCTCAGCTATCTGTAATGTGACAAGCAAGGTTAATGTTATACCCGGGGTTCTGGAGATATCCCTATTATCTACAGACGAGTAAAACTACATTACAGGTTCAATGTGTCCATTTATTCTGTGCATAATAATATAATACACTGGCAACTAGTGACTGTGACAACTGTGACGCCTCGTACAAGAAAGGCTCTGAATTTGTAAATACAACACACTTTACTTAATCTATCTTTATAAATAATGCATTTAACAACTTCTATAATAAAAGAGTCCTTTTCTCTTTGGCTCGGCAAATTCTTTATATCACTTTATATCACTTCGTAAGAGTCTGATCTCTCTATAGTCACAAGAACACGTGACATAGCACTAATATACAGTTTGTCTTTTCCATAGAACTTTGCCAAATATAGCACAGTGGTCTCCTTGAATTATAGTTATAAATTAAATAACACAATGAAACACAATTTATAAAAATACATACAAATCTGGGTTTTACCAAAAATACTCCTATACAATACATAGATATTTACTCACCAGATTTATGAAATCTGTAAACCATACATGTATGTAGCTCTATCACACACACTGACTTTCTGTCACTTATCCATGCTGGTGTCGGTGCTGGTTACTGTTGACAACAAAGGTTATGGTTAATACATGCATATTAAATGTTCAGAAACCGATAACCAGAAGATAAAATTTTGCTCATTCGAGACTGCCATCTTTTAACTTGACAAAAAATGTAAAACGCGTAAACTTATAAAATTGCCACAAACCGAAAGTACAAAAGAATAACTCAACGAAAGAATTACACCAAGCTAGAACAATTCAGCAAAACCAGCTATTTACCTTAAAACATCTGAAGCAATCTGAAGACTCTCAAATTTGGCCAAAGACCAAAACGACCTTTCCTTCCCAAGAACTGTGTGAGACTGCGCACGAAACCTTTTCGCGCTCTTGTTTTATTCCAGCTCACCCAGATCACATCTCGTGCGAACGAGATAACACAAAACACATCAACCGGAAAAAACAAGTAGAAGAGGCCTCAAGTGGGGATAAACAGGAAGAGGTTCCAAATGGGATAATACATTAAAACAGTTAAATATCAACCCTGTAACACACTTCCCCCGTCTGTAAAATGACGTCTCGTCATTCTCTGCAAATACAAGGTTACATATTAATAAAAGGAGTGATTTTCGTCCGTTGCAAATGTGATATAACAATCAGTTGGTCCATTGTTCAAATCTGGAAAGGTTCTCATAAAATCAAAACGAACAAATTTACTGTACTGCTAATTCTGGATCCTGTAATAGTTAATGAACTCTTAACACTGTACTGAAAAACAATGAAATTATCACAAAGATAATTGGTTGTACTATGCATCTTGTTCTCCCCCTTGGAACAAATTGTGTCTCACAATGTATTAACAAGTAGCCTCTTAAATCTAAAAATAAAGATCAGGTTATCTGCAACTTCTGCAAAGGCATTGAGTACATACGTTTTTTGGTTCTCAAGGTTTGCTTTTTATATATTTATACACGAGCATTTTTGTGTTTTACATACCATGCCTTTTGTTTCCATTGCGTGTGTTAGAGATTCACCTAGCAGGGATTACTTTTATTTACACTGTCCTGTGACTTTGGAACATGGTGGGGGTAAGAGTGAGGTTGGGTGCGCACCATAAACCGGTTTAAGCTCCCCAGTGGTGTTTTTGCCACTGACCGTTCCAAGGCGGTGCCCCACTGTGTTCCTTTAATTGTTCGTTTTGTCCTCGTGTGTTTGCTTTGTATGCTAGTGTGTGTTGGTAGTGTATATGTGTGTGTGTACATGATTGTGTGTGTGTGTCGTGTGTGTGTGCGTGCGTGTGTGTGTGTGTGTGTGTGTGTGTGTTGGTGGTGTGCACTTCTGGGTGCTGTGGGGTTCGTTTTGGGGAGGCTGCGTTTTTGGTACGTGGCATTCCCTGTTTGATATTATTTTTTTTTTCTTACAACCTGAAATTAAAATGGCATATTTCAATTATGCATTACAAACAACACATTTAAAAGAGAAATAAAACATATTACTTCATTACTGCCTGAACTATTGTCTGAACTACTTCTGGATCCAAAATGTCTAATACTCCGCTTGATATAAGAATATCCATTACTTTCACTTTGTGTTCTATTGGTCTACTAGTCATTCTGTTAACATGATAGTCACTAAACCACGATGGCTGTTTTCTGGTCCTTGTAGAGCGTCGAATTGGAGTTTTGTCAATCACTAGTTCATTTTCTGACGAACTGTGTCCATCTTCTAACTCTGTATGTACTTCTAATTCTTTTCTTGATGTTTCATCTTTATCTACCTGATCATCATGAGAATCTGCATGTATAATATCGTTACTAATTTCGCCTTCATCCAGCTTGTCTGAGTTATCAATTGCATCTTTTGTTTCATCGTGAATAAAATTGTCATTTGTGACCTCAGTTTCTTTGTTTTTCTGAACAACTTCTTCTTCTGTAACTATCCCACTTAATTCAGGAGTGAGGGCGTCCCATCCATAATATGACAGTGTGACATAATCTTCTGAAATTTCATAGGAATCTAGACTCTCTTTATCACAATCCTGGGTATCCGTGTCCTTTTGCATTACAGCTTGCTCTTCACTTTCTTTGTCATTGCTAACATTATTGTTATCCAATCTTTTCCTTTTAAAAGACTGTTTTTTACTTGTATCTGCTTTTTTAAAGTCTTTCCTATTAGACAGATCCTTTTCTTTTCCTACAAGTCTGTTGTCTGCAGAATCAACTGGAAATAAGTGGTTTCTGTGCAACTTCTTTGTTATACCTGAAGGTGAAAGTAATTCATACACAGGGATCTCAGGGTTTGGTTTCGAAGTAACTCTGTAGACTTCCGATTCAAATCTATCTGCTATTTTGTGTCTTCCTTCTCTTGCTAAAAGTTTGACTAAAACACTATCTCCCACATCTATATTTGCAGCTTTTGCTTTTTTGTCATAAATGTCCTTCTGTTTTTCTTTTGCTTTGTCTGTGATTGTCTTGACTATTTCTTGTGTATGTTTAAGTCTTTCCCTAAGGTCTTCAATATATTCCCTAGTAGTTTTGTTACTACTTATTCCTGGTGTCTCATACATAGAGTCTACAGGCAGTCTGGGTTCTCGTCCGAACATCAATTCAAATGGAGAGTATTTAGTTGTCTCATGAGATATGCAATTGTATGCATATACAAGTGAAGGAATATACCTTTTCCAGTCTGTCTTTTTATCTGGATCTAATGTTCCTAAGATATTCAAAAGGGTTCTGTTATATCTTTCTGGCAATCCATTTCCCATTGGATGGTATGGTGTAATTCTTGATTTCTTAATGCCCATGAGTTGACATAATTCTTTGATGATGTCGGATTCAAAGTTGGCTCCCTGGTCGGAATGGAGTCTAGTGGGTATTCCATAGTGTAAAATGAACTCATTGTACAGTGCTTCTGCTGTTGTTTTCGCCGTTTGATTCTTACAAGGTATTGCTAAGGCATATTTTGTAAAATGATCCGTTATGACAAGGATGTTTTCTATTCCTCCCTTGGCAGGTTCAACTGAAAGGAAATCCATAGCCACTAATTCTAGTGGGTATGTGGTGGCTACATTAACTAATGGTGCCAGTATGTTTGGCGATGATTTTCTGAGAAGACATCTTTTGCATGTACTGACCCAAATTTCAGCTTCGGCTGTAATACATGGCCAATAGAACCTGGATCGTAATAATGATAGAGTCCTATCTCTGCCTGGATGACCAATGTCATTATGTAAGCCGTGCAACACTTGCTTTCTATACACCTCAGGAAGCACTAGTTGATTGATCATCTTCTCACCGTCTTTTATCTGCCTGTACAAAATACCTCTGATGACTTTCAAATGACTGAAGTTCTTTTTCATGATATGATCTTCTTTACAAAACTGTATGGTCTTGGATGGAAGTTTTTTATCAATTACAGCTCTGATCTATTTTCCAAGTATTTGATCCTCTCTTTGATTTCGTCTTATTTCTCTTGCTTCAATTTGTGCAAAGGGCTGACCAGGACATTCTGTTAAATCCACAATGTTTACAGTATTGGTATGTATGACCTCAATGTATGAGGGAATCTGCATCGCAGAACAAATTGCTTTTATAGTGGAATCCTCAATTTTTATTCCGTCTCCTTCCTTAGTTAAAATTTTGTCATGCGGGTAGCGAGACATTCCATCCGCATCTTAATTTTTTAGACCACATCTATAGATAATGTTGAAGTTGTATTCCCCAAGGGCAGATGCCCATCTTTGACCAGTTGCATCTAATTTTGCACTTGTAAGAAAATAGGTAAGTGGGTTGTTGTCTGTAAAAACTGTAAAATAATTGTTCATCAGGTAATCAGAAAATTTGTCTGTGACAGCCCATTTTAATGCTAAAAATTCCAATTTAAAAGCGGGGTAGTTTCTTTCTGATCTGGACAGACTTCTACTGGCATAAGCAATCACTCTTTTTTGACCATCTTGACTCTGATAAAGCACAGCACCTAAACCCTTTGTTGAAGCATCTACATGTAGTTCGAACGGCTGGTTGAAGTTTGGGTAGGCCAATATTGGTGGGCTAGTGAGAATTATCTTTAAGTTTTCAAAGATTTCTTGTTTTTCATCTCCCCATGTCCATGGCTTCTGATGTCTATTAGACTTCTTCTTCTTTGAAGTTGATGGAGGAAGCAAATCTGACAGTGGTTTGGTTATTTTGGAAAAGTTTTGTATAAATCTGCGATAGTAGCCTGCAAAGGCAAGAAACGATCTGAGTTCATCTGAATTTGAAGGTGTTGGCCAGTTTCTTATCTTGTTTATTTTGTCCGGGTCTGTTTCTACTCCATCACCACTAACAACTTGTCCCAGAAATTTAACTTTCTTCTGAAGAAAAAAGCATTTTTCTGCAGATAACTTAATATGACATTCTTGTAATCTTGTGTGGACTAAGTGTAGTCTTTCCAAGTGTTCTTCAAGTTTTTGCATAAATAATCAAATCATCCAGATATATGACACATATTTTGAGGTTGTAATCTCCTAAGCACTCTTCCATGAGTCTTTGATACGTGGCAGGAGAATTACTTAAACCAAAGGGCATTCGTATATATTCAAAAAATCCGATTGGTCCTACTGTGAAGGCTGTGCGCTCTTTCTGTTCATCTTCCACTTCAACTTGATGGTACCCTGCTTTCATATCTACGCTACTAAACCAGGTGGATCCATTCAGTACATCAAAGACCTCTTCAGTGCGTGGAAGGGCATAAAAACAAAAATAATATCAAACAGGGAATGCCACGCACCAAAAACGCAGCCTCCCCAAAACGAACCCCACAGCACCCAGAAGTGCACACCACCAACACACACACACACACACACACACACACGCACACACACACGACACACACACACAATCACGCACACACACACACACACACACCACCAACACACACCAGCACACAAAGCAAACACACGAGGACAAAACGAACAATTAAAGGAACACAGTGGGGCACCGCCTTGGAACGGTCAGTGGCAAAAACACCACTGGGGAGCTTAAACCGGTTTATGGTGCGCACCCAACCTCACTCTTACCCCCACCATGTTCCAAAGTCACAGGACAGTGTAAATAAAAGTAATCCCTGCTAGGTGAATCTCTAACACACGCAATGGAAACAAAAGGCATGGTATGTAAAACACAAAAATGCTCGTGTATAAATATATAAAAAGCAAACCTTGAGAACCAAAAAACGTATGTACTCAATGCCTTTGCAGAAGGCAGAGCACCAAGAGAAACACCCTTAAGGGCCCGACGAAACAGGCCAGAGGACAGAAATCAAAACAGTTTCGTCCCAGTGGGATTTAAAAACTGCCCATCACAGAGTCCTCCCCCTCTTCCGTCAGACACAATCAAAGAGGGAAGCATAGCGTCCAACTGTAAACGGGTTGAACACCAAACATGCGGTGTGTCTCAAAACAGTTGGGTCGTAACCTCTTTTAACAAAACGTTTTATAATTTTAGCAAATACAGTTGGAAAATTGCCATGACCCAAAATCTTACGAAGTTTGTAAACCACATCCCCATAAAAATCGGGTTTTGAAATACCTTCTCGCAGAAGAGTCTTTAGATTACTATTGAATTTCAAAACCAAATCAGAATTACGATAGTAAAATTTAGCAAAATATTTACGCAATTTGTAATAACGGTAGCCCTGTTGAAGAAGTTTATTTGTAATATATTGATTACGTTCATTGAAATCCTCAACATAACTACACGCTCTGGCAAACCGAATTAACTGAGAAATGTATACCCCATAAGATGTAGCATGAGGTACATCCCCATCCAAATGGGGGAAATTTACAATACTAAAATTAAAATCATCCCTCTTGTCATAAATTTTGGTATGTATAATATTATTATAAATAGAGAGATGTAAATCATAAGCATCTTTAACAGATTTGTTGTTGAGTTCCCTATAATCGACACACATGCAAAGCTTTCCATTTTTCTTTCTTACTAAAACCACGTTTGATGCCCATGGAGATTTTGATTTCCTTATAATTCCGCAAGATAAAAGCTGTTCAATATGGTGACGTATTTCATCTACCATGCCTGGTGGTATGCGTCTGTGTCTTTGTTTGAAGGGCTTTTCATCATGGAGATCTATGCGGTGTTTAATTTTATCACAGTGACCTAAATCCATGTCATTCTTCGAAAATATATCTACATGTTCAAGTAGTAATTCTCGGATCTGTATATCTTGATCTGGTGTTTAAGAAGTTTCTATTGTTATCTTATTGAAGATTTTCCTTGTGTCTGTTTCCATTTCTATTTTCTCATAAACACTCAACAGTAACAGGCTGCAACTCACAAAGTATTGCTCTTGGTGAAATGTTGACAGTGTCAGTAGTTAAGTTTGATATACTGACTATGACTGGCTCCTTGGAAGTGGAAATGTAGTTGATAACCGATGGTGTAACATCAACAAAGTCCGGAAGAGAAGATAATTCTGACGATTGTAGCATAGCACAAGATGGTTGATAATCTATTTTCTTGTCCAAGTATCCTGTAATTTCAATGCTTTGATTAGGTCCTAAAGTTATTTTTGAAGTTTTTGCTGATCTGACGATGGCTAACCTATCTTTGTTCTTCTTGAATTCTTTCTCTCTTATGGTAATACACCGGAGTGCTAAATACCATGTTGTGATAAGGAGAGCTTTCTGAAGATATTGTTCCCCATGTATTTCCTTGCGTGTACTGACGATTTCCTTTAAAACGTTTGTACCAATTAGTATAGGTGTCTTGGAGTTGAAAGGAGTCTCTGGTACTATCAAAAATATGCAAGGCAGGTCTTTCAGTTCCGGTATGCTATCTATGATAAGCTCTGTTTCCACATAACCTAAGTAGGGTAGATCATCACCATCAGCACATTCTTTCTTGAGTATGGAATCAACTGGTTGTAACTCTAACAAGGCAAGATGTTGTTGGTAGAAAGCCAAACTGATAGTAGAAATACATGAACCTGTATCTAGGAGGGCTGTGGTATCTTTGTTGTTAACTTTTACCGAGCACTCATTTGAATATCCAACTAATTGTGGACCATTTAATTTCTCTGTTTGCTGTGTGCCCCCCATCCGGTCCATTCACAGAGGCACTTACAAGTTTTCCTGACAGAAACGAGCGATATGTCCAGGTTTGTTGCAGTTGTAACATCTTCTTGGTTCATGATTGGTATTTGAAGTAGGATTTGGAAAAGTGTTTGTAGTTGGCCTTGGTGCAAAGGTATAAGTACCTGTGGGTCTTCTTGGTCTAAATTGACCTCTACCATAAGTTTGCTGTCCTCCCCTACTAAGATTTCCTCTAGCATGTCTTGGACCTCTCTAGAAGTATTTCCCCTTGGTTGGAATGCTGGTGGTGGATACCATTGTGGTGGTCCTTGTTGCTGCAAAAGTTGTTGTGTTAAAATGTGTTGTTGTTCCTTTTCTTCTTCTATTTTCTTGATTCTATCATTCATTTGTTGAAGAAGGTCCTTCATTTCGTCAAAACCAGACTTCTCTTTTTTCTCATTTATAGCGTTGCATTTTGTATTCACTGTCTTTTCTTCGGGGACCTCACTTTCCAACTTTCGAACCTTAATCTTGAATTTATCATATTCTTTGATTGTTTCGAATTTCAAATTGACCATTTGTTTAAGTGGCTGAGCCATGCCTTGGTACAGAACATTTTTAAGAGCTGTATCGTTGCTGGTTTTCATGACATTCATTTCAACAGCCTGGGCAAATAATTCTTCTACCCGTGCAGCATACATGTTAAATGTCTCCTTTTCACTTTGCTGACAGGCATAAAATTTCTTCAGTATTGACTCTGGGGTGTCAATCTGACCATATATTGTCTGAATCTTAGTCAATATCTGCCCAACAGTTGCCTTAGTCCCAAGCCTTCTTAAAATATTAGCTGCCTCCTCTCCCTTAGCTGACCGCCGTATAGCTTGTAATAGTGAATCTTCAGTGCATGTGTGTTCTTCCACAAGGCACTGAATTTCCTATCTCCATGCTATGTAAGAAACATACCCTTTGTTTTCTTCTCCAAAGAATGTAGATATTCTTGGAATGGGTCTCTTATCTGGAATAGTGGGTGTCGCTGACTTATGTACTGCTTCATAATGTTTTATGTAAGCTTCAAAGTCTTCTTTGCTTTCTATTTTCTCTGGCTTTACTGATAAAACCCTCATTGCTCCTAATAGTTTGAGTTCCTCCTCTGAAACATCATCCTTAGTGGCTGGCTTAGCCATTGTGAATGTTAATTCACTAAAAACAAAAATAATATCAAACAGGGAATGCCACGTACCAAAAACGCAGCCTCCCCAAAACGAGCCCCACAGCACCCAGAAGTGTTTGACAGAGGCCGAGGGTTCAGTAAGAGAACAAAAGTATCCAAATAGTTGAAATAGTATTTCACTATTTTAATTCATACACTATTATCACAACAAAATAAAGATAAAACCGATATAATACCCTAAATATTCCGCAACGGGTGCACCTATATTTGTATAAGCCGCAATGCGTATCACCAACTTGGAACTATAGAATATCAACAAAGTGTAACTATTCCTTACACCTATGTAGAATATCAACTATGTATAACTATTCTTTTCACCTATGTGCAGAGAATAGTATGTAATTCCAGTTAATTTCTCTCAATTGTCTCTTAATTGCTATTAAAATTAAACAACCCAACTATTCTATCAACTCTCTTGTTATTTTACTTAATGCCAATCCTAACCCAAGTGTACCACAATCTCATTTATTATTCTATTAAGTTCAGTTGAATATATTTGATTTACTTTTCTCTTATGTACCCTAGTCCTACTGTCAAAGAATTTAGTGTGAAGTATCAAACATTAACTTTTGTTAAGATTATCTTGTTTTTTAAAAAAAAGGGAAAAAGTAACTATCTAATTAATCAAATCAAAATATCACTTTAGTCTGAAATTTATTTATCTATTTACACGTCTTGAACTGTTCTTTTAATATCAGTTAAGTTAATAAGGATTATTAATTTAATTTCTTTAATTATTTATCAAATTTATTTCTTATAACCAATTGTAATTTAGTTTATTAAACTTTCTTTGTTAAGTTGTTGGTAAACTAAGTTTATAATTATTATAACTTTTTTTTTAATAAATGAAGGGTAGTATCACCTTAAGTCCTTAACCTCTATTTATAAGTAAATTAATCTTACAATGTTTTAGTTAAAGAGAATACTCAACAGTATTCTAAGTTATTTATTTCCTTTAAATTTTTTTTTATTATTTTTTTAAATCTTAATCACCTTAAGTATCTTATTTAGAATTAGTCACCTTAATTAATTAATTAATTCTTAATCTTAATCGAGATTTTAAGTACTTTAATCAGAATATGAACAATTCAAGTTGAACCACCTTAATTCTTTTAAGCAAGTTCAACCACCTTAAATATTTCAACTGATGCTGATGAATCAACAACACCAGTACCGTCTTAAGTTGGAATTATTCACCGACTCGAGAAAAAAATCCGAGATAGCATAAAGACACGTGAAGTCACACGAAATGAAAAAGAAATTTCACTCTTTGAACAACCTATAGGCTGAACAACTGGTAAAATTATTAGTATTAATAAAATAATTAATACTATACAAAGTTGTAGTTTTTGACTACAAACAAGGTTTGCTTTTTATATATTTATACACGAGCATTTTTGTGTTTTACATACCATGCCTTTTGTTTCCATTGCGTGTGTTAGAGATTCACCTAGCAGGGATTACTTTTATTTACACTGTCCTGTGACTTTGGAACATGGTGGGGGTAAGAGTGAGGTTGGGTGCGCACCATAAACCGGTTTAAGCTCCCCAGTGGTGTTTTTGCCACTGACCGTTCCAAGGCGGTGCCCCACTGTGTTCCTTTAATTGTTCGTTTTGTCCTCGTGTGTTTGCTTTGTATCTAGTGTGTGTTGGTAGTGTATGTGTACATGATTGTGTGTGTGTGTGTGTGTGTGTGTGTGTGTGTGTGTGTGTGTGTGTGTGTGTGCACTTCTGGGTGCTGTGGGGCTCGTTTTGGGGAGGCTGCGTTTTTGGTACGTGGCATTCCCTGTTTGATATTATTTTTGTTTTTTTTTCACTACAAAACTTAATAACTTAATAATTATCAGATGGTGTATTTACTATCTGATAAATTGTTAACAAGGAACTAATATCAAAGTTGATGTACTATCTGAAAACAAAACTATAAACTGATAAACATATAATAATGAATCAAAGTCTGTATCAGTCAGCTGTGTGGCTATTAACCTCAAATGTCAATAAACTAGGTCAAATCACATGTGACCCGTATATCCAGTCAGAAGCAACTGAGAGAGAATTCCAACATTGACACAGGGGATTTTCCAATAATCAACCAATGGGAAGAAGGAAAAATCTAGTACACAAACCACAACTTTACAGCCTGAACAGAAAGTAGGACAACACTTTCCAAATGTAAACAATTGAAGTTTTCAAGCCTTTGAAAATGAAACAGACTTGTCAAAATGTATTTTACTTAATAAAATCTGGTTTTGATGGCAGACTCACAAGAGCTAAAGAATTAAAATTAAGTAATTGTATAGAGAAGATAGACAGAAGGTTCATGCAAACCATTCACCAGTTATTTAGTAATCCTTTACCAAAGTGAAGTGCCTTCTTTTTCTTTACAAAAATATCCGTCTCACTTACAATATCATACTATAAGTACTCAAATCACTCAGTTTCCCTTCATTAAGTATTTATATCAAAAGCCAATACACTAATTACATGAAACAGAGTCCCAAAGTTTTAGCAAATTTCCCCAAATCTAAGTGATTTAAGAAAACAAAATATTTTTCACTCACCACCTGTTGAATTACTGGTAAAAAATCTGACCACTGGCTATATCACCACAATTAACAGTTTATAAGTCTGAATATCTCAACGTGATGATCCTTCTTGCAGTGTAGCCGAGTATCCCGATAAGGCGATGAAACGAATGTTCTTGGTCAACTGATAAGTGCCTATGGGTTCGTAGTTCCGGGATGAACTTTTTTAAATCACCATTGATACAGACGTCCATATATTACCGTGCTTCTCCCCGTAATGTTTATCAACGCCTCGGGAAAATAACCCAAAGTTTGCAAAGTTCAGTAATTTTACACTGAATATATGTATATTAAATGTAGGAATCAACGTCCTTCTTTCTCTCCTGCTTCTAAATGTTTTATCCTCCTGGATAAATTAATGTATAAAGTGTGCACTACAAACTTATTGATCAAAAGTGGAGATTACCACTTAAACGTAAAAAGTTCTGGTTAAAACTCTATTTACAATTAAAAGACAGTTCTCTTGGCAACACAGTTCTTGGTTTCACTAACCTTTATACTCAGTAACTGAGTGTGTCAATTTAAGACAAAATAAACACCAGCATGTGCACACAAAATGTCAAGTAGAAATGGAATGTTTACTTCTATAAAGTGTCCAAATGTTAATTTTTTTATACACAGAATTCAAAGCACCGGAGGTTCCAAGTTATACCCGGGGTTCTGGAGATATCCCTATTATCTACAGACGAGTAAGACTACATTACAGGTTCAATGTGTCCATTTATTCTGTGCATAATAATATAATACACTGGCAACTAGTGACTGTGACAACTGTGACGCCTCGTACAAGAAAGGCTCTGAAATTGTAAATACAACATACTTTACTTAATCTATCTTTATAAATAATGCATTTTACAACTTCTATAATAAAAGAGTCCTTTTCTCTTTGGCTCGGCAAATCCTTTATATCACTTTATATCACTTCGTAAGAGTCTGATCTCTCTATAGTCACAAGAACACGTGACATAGCACTAATATACAGTTTGTCTTTTCCATAGAACTTTGCCAAATATAGCACAGTGGTCTCCTTGAATTATAGTTATAAATTAAATAACACAATGAAACACAATTTACAATAAATAGATATTTACTGACCATATTTATGAAATCTGTAAACCATACATGTATGTAGCTCTATCATACACACTGACTTTCTGTCACTTATGCATGCTGGTGTCGGTGCTGGTTACTGTTGACAACAAAGGTTATGGTTAATACATGCATATTAAATGTTCAGAAACCGATAACCAGAAGATAAAGTTTTGCTCATCCGAGACTGCCATCTTTTAACTTGACAAAAAATGTAAAACGCGTAAACTTATAAAATTGCCACAAACCGAAAGTACAAAAGAATAACTCAACGAAAGAATTACACCAAGCTAGAACAATTCAGCAAAACCAGCTATTTACCTTAAAACATCTGAAACAATCTGAGGACTCTCAAATTTGGCCAAAGACCAAAACGACCTTTCCGTCCCAAGAACTGTGTGAGATTGCGCACGAAACCTTTTCGCGCTCTTGTTTAATTCCAGCTCACCCAGATAACATCTCGTGCGAACGAGATAACACAAAACACATCAACCGTAAAAAACAAGTAGAAGAGGCCTCAAGTGGGGATTACCAGAAAGAGGTTCCAAATGGGATAATACATTAAAACAGTTAAATATCAACCCTGTAACATTAATATAACTTCATCCTAATAATCAAGCATACTGATAAGGGATTCTAGAGAAAATAGAAATTTAAAGACAATTTTGTAGAACTATATTAATGCAGTTAAACACTTCTGACAACTCAGTCTTGTAATACATACTAAAATCAGCGACATGTATCTTTATCACAACAGCCAGTGAACGCATCTGAATAAATTTATAGGATTTCCATTAGAACATTTCAGAAATATTATGAATTTCTCGGTACATGCCATTGGTCGTTATACCGAGACATTTCTGCATGGCAATGGAAATTGGCGAGTCGAGTTTTTGTTAACTCTATTAACAAAATTAACATACCATGGAGAAAAATGTCTTCTAAAGACTGATATGAAGCAGACATAGGAAGAATAGCTTCCCAGAACATATAATTTGACGTTGTTTCAATCTTTCTATGTCATAAAACATGACTATTTAATAGTTGTCATTGTATGGTATGGATGTGAGGTATTGGGTTTAAATCAAAAATATCAGAACATGTGAAATGTATGACATTTTCCATAATATTTAAATGTTCTGAATATCAAAGTTTTAAAGCGACTGCACTCCAGATGGCCAAATAACTTTAAAAAAAAACAAATTTCAAATTTCAAGAAAATCAGTGTTACATTTGTATGTGGGGCATTGAAATCTGACCACTGACATATTTTGTAGCTAAAGAAACGCCGAAAAAATACTTTTTTTGATAAATTCGCTATCGCGAATTTTACCCCGTGACTAACAGGCTAAGTTTAAAAATATCATGTTTATTTTTATCTGAATCGTCACATGATATTGTGGAGTCATCACGTGACATCGCGCATGACCGTTTGCACATGCAGAGATTAACGTCATTTAAACATTTCACAAAAGTTACAACATTTTTCATACATCATACGTCGATTTAATCGATGATACAGCCTATACACTTACCTCTTCAATATTCGATGCTGAAGACTCTGCCATTTTGTTTTGTTTACATCTAAATACAACGATCACGTGATCGTTTCAAACTGCCCGCATGACGGAATCCCCGCTATTTTTAAACGGGAAACCCATTCTCCGGGAAGATAAAAAACAACAGCAAAAGCTTTTTTTTCTTAAAAACAATTTGTTTTTGACCATTATTAGACTTTAAATACACAAAGAAAATGTTTAAGGGCGAAAGCGAAGTTATTTATTTTGGGGGTCATCTGGAGTGCAGTCGCTTTAAACAATGCGAGTCATTGTTGCCTATATTACAAAAAATGAAGATACCTCAAAGAAATGCTGTTTGGTTATTAATGCTACTATAATCAGGCAAATAAAGCTCTATCAAAACATGAGATAAAAGCATTTATTTCCATAACTAATGATTTGACTTTTCGTTATCAGGGGGCCGTTTTTTCAACGTTCTACAACATGTCGCAGATGCGTTATTGTCTTCGAAGTGTCACAGACGACTAAGGACCGTTTAATGAAAGTTTGTCGTAGCTTACGACGTCGTAGAAATTGCCGTAATTGACCTACGACGAGGATAACGCTGTCTTAGACGTCTTAATGACGTCACGATCCAATATTGCCGCCACTGCTTCACGCTAATCACTGCTTGTAAGCCTTTTATTTTCAGTCAGTGACCAGTATCTACGATTGTTTATTTGGCTTGAAATTTGATGTTTTTCATTCCGCTTCATAATGTACCTTTCCGCATTTTCAATAATTCGACCTTGACATTGAAATTGTAAACAAACAGGTGTCTTCAAGTTTCGTGCGCGCTTGTTTCAATTATAATTAACTGGCTCGTATTATTATCTTCTGCTCTGTGGAAGAATGTGTTTGTACTTGCAATACGCTTGATAAAAAATATACTCGCAAACATCAAATGTATCCGTGTTCTGTGCAAGAAGGTAGGAAATGTCATATGTTTTCACGACACAAACTCTGAAACTTATCGTGTTTTCACATCAATTCGATCAATTTATTTTTCTATAGTAAACAAGCTTGCACGTGCATTTACAGCAATGGCCTTTACCACCTGGTAGCACAATTATCAATGTTATTTTTTTTAATACTGGCAGTAAATGATATGGTCGTTCTGACCAGTGCAGATCTAGTTTTGGCTCCCAAAACTCTAAAAGCCGCTATTTTAATATTTTGTTTTGTGTCACGCATATACTTTAAACCCGATACACAAAAGTTGTTTTAGCTAGTGCAGATCATGATCAGACGTCTGAACATTCTCAGCAGTGCTTGCTATCAAGTTAAAACATTTTCACTTAGCACTTTTGAACAAAATGCATATGCCCAAATAGAATTATCAACAATTCCATTTTAGAAATACAACAGGGCAAGGGTTTACTTTCCCTACCTACTGATTACACAGGTAGAAGAAACATACTTTTGACCCCCCCCCACCACCACTCGTTGAACCCCCTCTCTGTGTTATGTTTTTTTATGTTAATCTTCAATAAACAAATGTAATTATTTATGCTTTTTAAAACATTCTAAATTTAAAACAAAAAAAATGTTCATTGCTCTACTAAGATAAGAGCTCTGAAAAAAGTTTTTTAGATTCTTTATGATATCAGTAGATAGATAGACAATCGGCTCATCCTTAAGATCCTTGCCATTATCTTTCATGAAAATGTCGAATCTTAGCCAACAAACAGAGCCATGACTGCTGTGTGCATAAATTTATAATAGGGGTGCAAGTATTGCTACATGTACCGTATTCAGGAAATTAATCCAGATAATTCTTCTTTTACCAGAGATGATTGATTGATTTCATTTAACTGAATCAAAATAATAATTACTAAATTAATAAAATCTGAAGAAACACGACTTATTTAAAATAGAACTTCAAATAAATTTGCTTGATAGCAGTAGCAGGTGAAGAACTTTAAACTTCAGTAATTACAATATAACCTGTACATGTGATATCAGGACTAACGCGACTAAATTCTGATAGAGATTTGTGAGAAACGACAAGGCTCTAGTCTATTCATCATTATCATCATCTTTGATAATGGCTAACCGTCATAACTGACTATTATGGCCATGCGTGGCCATGCGTGACCACTGTGTTCCTTTAATTGTTCGTTTTGTCCTCGTGTGTTTGCTTTGTATGCTAGTGTGTGTTGGTAGTGTATATGTGTGTGTGTACATGATTGTGTGTGTGTGTGTCGTGTGTGTGTGCGTGTGTGTGTGTGTGTGTGTTGGTGGTGTGCACTTCTGGGTGCTGTGGGGTTCGTTTTGGGGAGGCTGCGTTTTTGGTACGTGGCATTCCCTGTTTGATATTATTTTTGTTTTTATTTTTGTTACGGCACAAGATGTACAGTGAAAAGGTTTAGCTGTTAAAGTTGTAGTTCAAGTTTGGCTAGCACTACTTGTTTGACATTTATCCATGTTGTTCTACACTACCAAAATGACAGTGACTTAATAACAACTCTCAGACAGTAGATATTGGATAAATACTGAGGATCAGTACTGAAATAAGTACCAAAAGGCAAAACAAACATAAGTCTGCCACTAAACCAAACAGAAAAAAAAAAACTTTGTTCATCCTGCTGTAGATGTTGAAAGTAAAGAAGCATTTTAAGTTTTAACTTTCTAGTTGTATCCAAGATATTGGATTTTATAAAAATCTTTAAAAAGAATCTAAGTTAAAAAGGGCATAATTCTGTCAAAATCAAAACAGAGTTATGGAGATTGTTTCCTCAGTTGTATATGTTGATGGTACAAATGTATAAATACAATTTGAATTTCAAGTCAACACCTTTGATAGTATCCAAGTAACTGGACTCTATAACAAAAACAACTTTAACCAACACTCACGCCAGGGTGAGTACATTTTGTACAATATTCTTCAAATAGTCAATCTACTAAGGGACAGAAAACATTCAAAGTCTCGCAAGACATTTATAGTTTCAGGTTTATTCAATAGTGTGAATTAAATCAACATTAGTTAAACTAAATTATGATATTCTCACAAAAACACAGTTTAATTCACTAGTAAAAATCAACTTAAAAAATCATGATAAATTTGATACAGTAGAATAGTATCAATGCAGTTTGCGCAAAACAATTGAGTAAATAGTAAATACTACAATGTACAGTAGGAATGAAAAAATAACCTAAAACATTCATGTACTTATTCAGCTTGTTGCACTCCTACTATTAAATTTAAAGACAAAATGTACAAGGTAACACTGTATAAAACTACTTGAGAAACAAAATTTAATTTCAGATAGTTCAATTGGATAGAGCAACCCATGCTTAATGTCATATTAAAAGTTATGGGAAAACTTGGGTTCAAATCCCAATCTGATTTTCTTTGTTTATACAGTCATGTCTTCTATAATTATAGTATTGCTTGTGAATTAAAATTTAGTTTTACTCTTACCTATGCAAATGGAGTGCAAACATGTAAAGTTGATATCAAAATAACTGTTTATTTCTATTGTCCAGCTAATTACATTACAATAAGCTGTATTTCATTTCATGAAAATGTGCAAGCTTAAGCTCTCAATACCAAGACAAACTTTTTAACTCCAGCTTCAAACTTTTGTAAATAGCAACTAAATTTAATAAAAGTCATGTCTACATACTTGCGTGTATAAATTGAGAATGGGCATTTATAAGATGAGCTGCACCTACAGTTTTGTAAAAAAAGGTCAATACATTTTCTAGTCCTTATATTTCTTGAAAATGTCTATGCAAATACTGTGGTGACTGCACTTCCTACTGTCTTAATATATGCACTACAGTAGTAAGTAAAATGAACATACATATTCTCAAAGCTGAATGTACACAGAAGAAATGTGTTAAATATAACAAGTAATATCTTTAAAAAAAAAGATGGTCGACGTAGGTGACGTAATAAACACATTTTGTGTTTCAGAAGGCTCCCGGGCAGTACACTGCTTATTCCGGTACCGAAACGCTAGCCAATAATCAATGACGCTAGATGTCCGGCCCCGGACAACACCTCGTTGAATACAAAAGTTGATCTTCGTACTGTCCAGAAACCTTGACATAACGTGTTCTGTTTTTTTTTTTTTTGCAACATGATTTATTATAAATAACTATAATATAAAAAAATATACACATTTTGTGTTTCAGAAGGCTCCCGGGCAGTACACTGCTTATTCCGGTACCGAAACGCTAGCCAATAATTTGCAGATTCTGATTGGTCACATTATAACGAAGTTGGTTAGCAACGCGTCCATACCCACGGAACTTCAAATCAAAAGTATACGACTACGTCGAAAAAAACTCCCCAAAACATTGTTTTGTAAACACAATTATTATTTATATTTTATTATATATACTTTACAAAATTACAGTTTAGAAAATAATCAATTTTGGTCAAAGTTATATATCTGATGTATCAGAAATTCTACAATTCATAGTTTTGAAAAAATTTAATGACTTTAATAACATGTTTAAGTAGATTTCTGTACACAATTTGTTGTTTGCACCTTTTAGAATATTTTGGAGTTCTTATTGACCTTTACCCTTTTAATTGTTTGAAACAGGCTTATTCAAAGCTTTCAATTCACTTACTCATTAGGTTTCAGTCAAGATCATGTACAGACAGATCATGATCTGCACTGGACAAAATCGCTTATTTCCGCCAGGTTAACAGTCAGTTTAGTTTATACCAATTTATTTTAGCTTGATTGTGAAGAAAGCTTGAAGCTTATCGAGTCACCCACGGGAATGCTTCATGGAAAAATCAGTACTCACAGGTGTCATGTAAGGAGGTACGGTCTTGACATTTGTGGGGCTTGAACCCACAACCTCTGGAATGAGTGACAGACACCTTAACCATTACACTATCGCTCCCCATTAATAGGAAAATAAGTCATATGTTAATACTGGTCTGATCTAGACATTAAAATCTAAAATCATTTAGTTGCCATGATATATAAAATTGTACTGAAGATGAAGTTTTCTTTAAAATGTGTAACTAGTGTTTCTAAGCGTAACTAAATCAGCTGTGAAGTTTAAGAAAAGTGGACATCCATCTATCATAGAAGTTTACTTCGCAACTTTGTTAAATGATTGATATGTTTCACTGTTTTTTTTAAATATTCCCTATTAAAACCTGTGGAGTACTTACTTTGTGCACAAACTACTTTTATACGATTGTGTCTAATGTGATTATAACTTGCAGAAAACAGGTCAGTCTGTTAAACAGTCAATACTTATACTACTTTCTGATTTATGTTTACAACAGGGTATTGTAACAACTGGAAAGACCTTCATATATTGTTGTGGTATGATACAAATAATGAAAGCCAATATGGCATTATACGGCCTTGCTCACCAACTAGCTTCTGTTGTGATGTGGTCCTACTCCGTGATCGAGTAGTTAGAGTCGCTGACTTGAAATAAAAAATAGCTCATATGGAGTCAGAGTTATGGGTTCGAGCATAATGGAGCTCCGCACACTCATCCTTTGTCAAGATCGGATTAGTATCTCCAAAGTAATTGCCTTTTAATTGTGTTATTCTTCTGTATTTAATATAAAAACATTAAAATTATATTTCTTTGAAACCGGTTATCAAAATTAAATTGTTATTCGCTCAAATAATTTAATGATCACTTTATTTAGTATCCACCCCTACACTTCCTGATTGTTTTTAGAAATGAGGCTCATCACGGGAGTGTAGAACTTTTCTGAAATACTCTATATTAATTTGAGATGCTGAAAAAAGAATTAGCCCTCAGAGATGAGGCCCCAAATGGGCAACGGGGTGGTAAAATTTTAAAATGCTTCTTTTTTCTGTAAAGGTTTGTCAGAATATTACTTTGTTTGGCACAAATCATCAATTTTGTATTACCTAACAGCAGACAGAAATGAGGCCCTTCAGGGGATGTAGTGCTTTTCTAATACAATTATTCTGTATAGAAACTCAATAATTTTTGTTGTCTATAAGTAGAAGTACTGATTTAAAAATAAAATATCACCTCGCAGATGAGGTCCTAGTGAGGTGGTGAAAATTTAAAAATGCTTTTTTTTCTGAAACAGACAGACCAATACACTTTCCAGTTTTTCTTTTTCGGCTATTTGCTTAATTGTTTCACTAAATTAAGAGATAGCAGACTTATGTAAGTTGATGATGGAACAACACAAAATGATTCAGAAAACATTTGTTTTGATATGTATTTTATTATGTACAATGTATTTGTTAATCGTCAATCACCCATGACCCACTTTACGCTTCGCTACAGGAGTGGTACGTGTAACAGAATAAGGGGTTCCGACGATGGTATTTTTTATAATATTACAAATTTTTCTGAATTCTTTTAATACAAAAGATAAAGCTAGAGAAAAAGGATCTGGACTGTTATAATATTTTCAGGGGTTTTACTAACTGCCCATGTGGAATATAACTTGCTTGAACGTCTCACCCTTTACTTTACATATACATAATCTCAACAGAAAACTAACCATTAAGTTGATGTACTGAGGGTCAATATGTAATCATTTCTAAAATGTCCAAAGGACATAACCCCTACTCCATGGTCAAATTGAAATCCTGTTATTTTATCAACTCAATGCTAGATTTAACTATATTATTTTATCTAAGCTATTGTTACAGTTGCCAAAGTAAACAAACAACATAAATTACATTCACTTCTATTTTGGTAATAAAGTACTTATTTTTCATTTTTATTTTTCATGACTTCTCAGATGATTGTTTGGGTACTTTTTCCAGAAGAACTATCCCCATTTTTCTAGTCTTCAATGGCGTTATTGCATTTTTCCCTTTGACATTTATCCATGCCCACATACTGTGAATAGTTTTGTTCCAAATTGTATATAGCAACAGAAAAGTTGATATTAATTTGACTGTCATTATGAAATTATGACACTGAAATAGCAAATGTTTTGATGATATGACGTATGAAACCTAAACACTGGAGGGTCCATAGTACATGAAGTAAAGCCTCGGACTTCTGCATTGAGTTCAAATAAAATGTTATCATACAAATGTAGGATTTTTGTCAAGAAAGTTTAACATTGCTGAAACAACCAGGACACCTTTGTTTTCAATGTACAAGTATCAAATGGGTGTTTATGTTATCATGGTAAATGTTGCTTGCACTCATATTACTTCATACATATTTCTCATTAGAAAAAAAAACACTTTCATACATTGGTAGGTACATCTTGATCTTGCATATGTCCTGACTGTACTTATAAATGAAAGTTTGGGTTCAGCATGATTATATTATGGACCAGGCCTGACCTCTTTTCTGTATGACGTCATGATTACTGCTCCTTTATAAATTGACCTTGTGTCACCAACATCATACACATGTTAATTGGGTTGAGAAGCTGTGCACTTGGTTTTTATATCAGAATATTTTATAAACAACTGAGCTATGGCCTTTGAAGAAGTCAAAATAGGTGTTCCATTTATAGAGAATTTGCTGCAGGCACTGTTCCTTGTCCCTGACATAACGGGAAAACGTCCAAATGTAAAAACTTATAAATTGGAATACCGGCTACTTAGTAGGCTACCAACTTCAATATTGTTTGATAATGTCATATCCGAATTTTAGTTCAATTTTCTTGAAAACATTTTGGCTTCTGCGAAATCAATTACATAATTTTGACAGCAAATGATCAAGATTTAATTGTCGTTTGCACATGGAATTTCTTAAGCATTGTTGTTCATCTCTTTTCGCTCTACATTCCCTTTAAATAATACTTTTGTATTGACTTTTGGTCAAAACTTGGCAATACCGGGAAAATAACGTCACAGGAAACAGGTGGTTTGACTGTGTCTCGTGTGAATTAAATGGCCATACAAATTAAATGTCATTGGCAATGAGCAATGAGCAAACAAACATTGTCTGTTATAACAACATACATACCTTGAAGAAACGTTGTATTCTATTTGGGTTTATCATCAGGCAGATAAATCAATACTAGTATCAAAGCAGAAAGTGAACGCATTCATTTCATATCATAGATTTGACGTTTTATCACTGGAAGTGACTGAACAATTATGAACCTACAATAGCTACAATTCTACATTATGGATGTTCCATTTATCCGACACAATTAATGAATTGTTGTTTATGTCAGTGGCCGTGATCCTTACGTGATAAATATGAAAACAACACTCTGGTAGCTCCAATTCTTTACTATGAATGTGAAGTATGAGGTTTCAATAGAAATAAAACGGACATATATGAGTATGCTGTACATATGTCAATGATGATAAGACCATTTTAAATGCCAAGCGTGATTGGCACGGCAAGTGTTTGGTACCTGAAATCAGAAAATGCACATATCTTAAAGTAAAAATATTTGTTTACTTCACGTTTAATATCACTTGATATATCTCGACAAATGCTACTCTTCTATCGCTACAACTCTGGTTTTTTTTAGTATGGGGTTTCCATTAGAATATTTTAAAAGGTATATAACTACGTTGTGTAGATAAATGTGGTCCAGATGAGCATTAATTATTATTGCGCAAATGTAAAATGACAAATAACCAATTTTCACAAAATTTCGACAAGGCGTAACCATTTAAAAAATGATGCTTATTGGAAATGGTATTCACAAATATGCATGAACATGATTTTATTATGTCTTTATCCTAAAGCATATTACCATAGCAATCACTAATTCTGTCACATTCGAGAAAGTAAAAATTAGGGCACGTTCAATCAAAATGAGGATGTATTGAAAAGTTAAAAAGAATTGACAACAATATTTAAACAAGCGAAATATTGAAAAAGAAATTATGTGCTATCAGGTTAAATTTCAATAAAAAAAATACCTCCATCTAAATGTGTAACAAGACAATGTACAACGTCAAATATATTGACGTCACAAACGTCATTATGAAGACGAGCAATTAGTGTTATCTGAAAACAAGCAGAACTTTAAAAGTAGTTGGTAGATTTTTAATTCATAGTCAACAGACTTCACACTTTAAGAAAACATGTAAAACAAAATGTGTGATTTTTACTCATCTGGACCCATTTTCACAGTCACAGTCACATTATATACTGTACTTTATCATCTTTGAAGAAGGATAGGGAATAATCTGGTATTTACTTGAATAATCTCTAATTTTCTAAATATTCCAGCATTTTCCATAACCTTCTACCAGTTTCTATAATTTATGTAAATCATCCCACTCGTCTGTGTGGATAAAAGCATCGTCTATGTAGGCATCACAACCATGTAGACCCGCGAGTACCATGTTTATACGCCGTTGGAATGTAGCCAGTGAGTTTTTTATTCCAACGGGCATAACCTTGTACTGACACAGGCCATCAGGTGTAACAAAGGCAGAGATCTCCTTAGCTCTTTCAGTGAGTACAATGTGCCAGAATCCTTTGAGAAGATCGAATTTGTAACATAATTTGCTTTTCCAACTCGGTCAATACAGTCGTCTATTCTTGGAATTGGAAAATAATCTGATTTGGTGACAGAGCTCACTTTACGATAATCTGTACACATTATGTATGTTCCGTCTGGTTTTGGCACCAATATACATGGAGAGCTGTAATTACTTTGGCTAGATTCAATGAAATCATTGTCTAAAAGATTTTACACTTCATCTCGGAGATATTCCTGCTTTGCTGGAATTGTTCTATAAGGATGTTGTTTGATTGGTGTGGAGTCTTCAATAATGACATCATCATTAATTATATTAGTTCTTGTGTAGATATCAGGGAATAAGTGCTCATATTCCTGAATGAGTTTTTTTATTTCAGCTTTTTGTTGTTGCTCCAGGTGTCAAAGTTTCTGATCTAATTTCTCCAGAATGTCCGAGTTTTTAAGTTTTGCTGAACCAGGATCAGAATTTCCAAAATTTTCACAAAGTTTGTAACCCAATTCTTGAATACAATTTTCTTGTTGAACAGAGCTTGCCACTGTTACAGATTTTGAAATAGAGCTATCTCTATCAATATATTCTTTCAACACATTTATATGACATTTGTTTTAGCTTACGCCTCCCAGGAGTGTTTATAACATAGTTTAAGTCACTGACTTGTTTGTCAATTGTATATGGACCAATGTATCTACCTTGTAAAGGCTTTCCTGAAATAGGCAAAAGCGCAATGACCTTATCACCGGGATTGAAACTGCTTTCTGTTGCATTCTCGTCATATCTTGAGTTCATTTTGCTTTGTGTGACTATGAGACTTGAACGAGCAAGTTCACATGCCTTTGACAATTTATATCTGAAGTCCGAAACGTACTAAAGCAAATTCAGTTTCCATTCTCTTTTAATAATTTCAGTGGTCCACGAACAGTGCGTCCAAATACTAGTTCAAATGGACTGAAAACAAGAGATTCTTGCACAAATTCTTTTACAGCAAGTAGCAGTAAATGAATGCCCTCATCCCAGTCCTTTTCAGTGTCATAACAGTATGACCTAATTATATTTTTGAATGTTTGGTGAAACCTTTCCAGTCCACCTTGACTTTCTTGATGACAAGCTGAAGACCTATACTGCTTAATTCCTAATTCATGTATTACTTGCTGGAAAATGCCAGACATGAAATTGAATCCTTGGTCAGACTGAACTGACGTTGGTAGACCAACAAATGTGAAAAATTTCACAAGGGCCTTAACAATTGTTTTGGTCTTGATATTCCTTAAAGGAATAGCTTCTGGGAAGCGGGTTGAATCACATTGTATTGTCAAAAGGTACTCCAAACCTGACTTAGTTCTAAGTAAAGGACCAACACAGTCTATTACGATCCTACTAAAAGGTTCATCACAAGTAGGGATGGGCTCCAAGTGAGCTTTTGGTATTGTTTGTTTTGATGGTTTTCCCTACCATGTGACAAGTATGGCAATTTTTTCAAAACTTCATATACACAAAACCTAGACACATCTGCCTTAATACCAGGCTAGAAGAAATTATTAAGAATCTTGTTATAGGTCTTGTTAATAATTAAATGACATGACATGGGTGTTTCATGGGCTAAACTGAGTATTTCATTGCGATATGTCTTTGGAATCACAATTTGGTGGTGCACAGCCCACTCATCATAAGTTGAAACATTGGGCCATTATATTCCCATTCTTGTAATAATAACAGACTTGGTCTTGCGAAGTTTCATCTTCATAATCTGTATAATGGTCATTCTGAATGGCTTTCTGAGCCATAGCTCGAGTAACTGCACAAGAAGGGTAAAGGTCAGGAATTTCCTGCTTAATGAGGTCAGGGGTTTTATCCATATAAGTGGTGAGCCCTGTGGGTTTAGCCTCATCACGTTGTTGCTGCTTCTTTTTTAAGCTTAAGCAGTCTGAAATAAGGAGACCAGGTTTCTTGCAATAATTACATAAAGGTTAAGATAAGTGATTTTGACCGTTGGTATAAGTAAATGACCTTTGTCTCGGTGAACTAGACTGACTGTCCTGACAAAAATGATTATTGGAAGTTACTTTGGAGTTATTGTGTGAGGAAGTTGGTTTTGTTTTATTCACAAATAAAGTGTTGTTGAAAAGTCATCGGTCAAACGTGTTGCCTCGTTCAACGTTTCTACGTTGTGGAGCCGCCGTGGCACAATGGTAGCGCGTTCGCCTCTGGATCGAAGGGTCCCGGGTTCGAATCCTAGCATCGCCATGTCAGTAGTGTCCTTAGGCAAGGCACAAATAATTCAACATAGCCTCTCTCTCTTCGAGGTTGATTCTATCTGGAATGAGTCTCGAGAGCGATTAATATAAGTTGTAAGAACTTGTTTCGCAATCGAGAATGAACAAATTAGTATAAACTAACGTTTCTACTTGTTTTTCATCTTAAAAGGACTTGAAGTCAGAATGAATGCAACGTTTGAACTCTTGAACAAGCATAAGTTGGCTTAGTCTTTCATGATTTTTGTCAATTTTCTTAGATGAACACCATCTATCAAAATACTGTTATTTTGTTCTAGCAAATTCTACATGAGTGTGACCGATTTTTTTTCTACAAGTTCTAAATTTCTGCCTGTAAGCCTCTGGAACCAACTCATAACCCTTAATAATAAGTTCTTTTACAGTGTCATAACTAGAACTTTGTTCAACAGTGAGCTGAGTGTAAATTTCTCGAGCTTTGCCTATTAATACACTTTGTAGCAGTGTTCTTTAGGCCATTTCAAATTTTCAGCTACTTTTTCAAAATGAAGAAAATACTTATTTTCTTTGTTACATCAAAATGAGAACTTGTTTGATTCTATCTGATTTGCTCTTTCTTGAAATTCAAACTTCCTTATTCTTAACTGAAAATGCCATTCTATTTCTCTTTCTAACTGTCTTTCTTCGTTTTCTCTTTCTAATTGTCCTTTTCTTCTTTTTCTTTTCTTTCTCAAATTCTTACTGTCTTTTTTGCATTTGCATTTTTCTTCTTTCTAATTGAAATTTGATTTCAAGATCTCTGAGTGTAGAATCAGACTGAGATTCAACAATGAGAGAAAGTGCACTTTCATCAAATATATTCTCATCTATCAAATACTGAAAACAAAAAAACAAAAATAATATCAAACAGGGAATGCCACGTACCAAAAACGCAGCCTCCCCAAAACGAACCCCACAGCACCCAGAAGTGCACACCACCAACACACACACACACGCACACACACACGACACACACACACACAATCATGTACACACACACATATACACTACCAACACACACTAGCATACAAAGCAAACACACGAGGACAAAACGAACAATTAAAGGAACACAGTGGGGCACCGCCTTGGAACGGTCAGTGGCAAAAACACCACTGGGGAGCTTAAACCGGTTTATGGTGCGCACCCAACCTCACTCTTACCCCCACCATGTTCCAAAGTCACAGGACAGTGTAAATAAAAGTAATCCCTGCTAGGTGAATCTCTAACACACGCAATGGAAACAAAAGGCATGGTATGTAAAACACAAAAATGCTCGTGTATAAATATATAAAAAGCAAACCTTAAGAACCAAAAAACGTATGTACTCAATGCCTTTGCAGAAGGCAGAGCACCAAGAGAAACACCCTTAAGGGCCCGACGAAACAGGCCAGAGGACAGAAATCAAAACAGTTTCGTCCCAGTGGAATTTAAAAACTGCCCATCACAGAGTCCTCCCCCTCTTCCGTCAGACACAATCAAAGAGGGAAGCGTAGCGTCCAACTGTAAACGGGTTGAACACCAAACATGCGGTGTGTCTCAAAACAGTTGGGTCGTAACCTCTTTTAACAAAACGTTTTATAATTTTAGCAAATACAGTTGGAAAATTGCCATGACCCAAAATCTTACGAAGTTTGTAAACCACATCCCCATAAAAATCGGGTTTTGAAATACCTTCTCGCAGAAGAGTCTTTAGATTACTATTGAATTTCAAAACCAAATCAGAATTACGATAGTAAAATTTAGCAAAATATTTACGCAATTTGTAATAACGGTAGCCCTGTTGAAGAAGTTTATTTGTAATATATTGATTACGTTCATTGAAATCCTCAACATAACTACACGCTCTGGCAAACCGAATTAACTGAGAAATGTATACCCCATAAGATGTAGCATGAGGTACATCCCCATCCAAATGGGGGAAATTTACAATACTAAAATTAAAATCATCCCTCTTGTCATAAATTTTGGTATGTATAATATTGTTATAAATAGAGAGATGTAAATCTAAAAATGAAGCACCAGTATCCAAATTGAGCCAAAATATTTTTACTTCTTGTTCACGCATGGATAATTTGACTTCAAACAATTGACAACGTTTTGCAAAATTGAGCAAATCAGATTTTTTAGCCAAATAAAACTCATCCTGAGATGGTTCAGCTAAAAACGTTTCCTGATTGAATGACATGATAGTTTGCTGCTGGTTTCAAACAGTTAAAAAATGAAAGTTAGCTACAGTTTGAACACATTGATCTGTAACAGGAATTCTGTATAGGACGAGCCCAAAATTTCTGTAAGGAGCCAGACGTAACGAGAAAGACAAAGCCAGCAACAAACTTTACAAAATGTATGTAATCAAAATTAGAAAGTTGAGATAAAATCTAAATACCTAATTCACAGTTACAAAAATCCTAAATTATTCTGATTCTGTTTAATGTCCTTTTGATGATCTAAATCCGGTTGTTAAATGTTCTTGAGCACTTTGAAATTAAATCCTACATACTAAATTTCAATAGTCCACAACGATTTTGTCACTAAATAATATCCAAAGAATAATGCAGAATCTTCACAAAGTAACTCCATATAGTGACTGACCAAAGATCAAAGATAACCATACAAATCTTTAATCCTATATATATACTTGATCATCTTCATAGAAGGATACGGAATAATCTTGTATTTTCTTGAATAATCTCCAGTTTTCTAAATATTCTAACAGTTTCCATATCATTCCACAACCTTCTGTAAGCTTCCAAAGGTTCTAAATGTAAATATTATTGACAAATAAGTGCTCATTAACAATAAACATCATTTCAAATATCAAAACAAGTTAACAGTTCACAATTAAGATATTTACATAACAACATATATTTATAAATGTAGGAAGAGGAAGAATTATTTTTCAAAACAAATGATTTCACGTTTCTTCCATAGTTTTCCATCTCACATAATATGACTCCAAGTGTTCACTTTGGATATGTATTATCCATATCAGTGGCCATAATACTGAATACGTAGGGAGCAGACTATGACGAGCCATTGGTACCTGTATCTTAATAGTTAAACATCGAAGTGATATCGTTTCTTTCTTTAAAACGTTTGATCAAATGATGTTTCTGTTGTTATTGTGAACTATGGATGTGAAGTATGGGGATCCAACCAAAAATATATGAACATGTTTTATATATGTAACTGGTCGTAATATTTAATTGTTCTGAAGATCAAGGGAATAAAAAATGCTAGCCGTTATTGTCTCTATCAAGAAATAGTTTATACCTTAAATAATTGCAGCTTGGTTATTGATGCTATCATCAGGCAAATAAATGTCTATAAAACATGAGATAACAGCATTTCGTTTTTCACAACTATAATTTTGACGTTGCATCTTCTGAAGTATCTGAACAATGTCTGTATGATAGTGGCATTGCAATATTACTGAAACTGTATAAAGTTCTGTAAATATATATTTTACTATTAAATGACTATTTTGATATGAAAAGTTTGGTGTTAATATCGAGCGAGGTCTATCTGGTGGTCTTAATAGCGAAACTTTATATAATTCGACGTTTAGTCACTTGATGTTTCTGATAATTTTATGTCAACCACGGCTCGAATTCTTGAGTATAGAGATGCAGTATTGCCCTTCTCTGAAAATGAAACAGATAATGTATAAATGTGTTGTGAAAAAGTTAATGGCCATACAAATTTGAATGCTAATGAGTATGAGGAAAACAGGTTTTTGTTTATCTCTATTACCAACATTGAAGAAACGCGGTGTTCTAATGGATGTTATCATACTGCAGATAAATCATTATCAGAGCAGAAAATAAAAGCATAACTTTCAATATAAAATATTTTGACGTTTTATCACTAGATCAACCTGGTAAAAAAACGACTCCACCTTGACCCGAATACTGCACTATTGATAAGAAGTGATAGGGTTTCAATTTAGATATTACAGACAATAAAAAAAATAGTTTTTGATATGTCAGTGGCTATGAATCTGAAAACATGTAATGCTCTGATAGTTCCAGTTCTTTACTCTGAGGTTCCTATGAAAATAAGATGCAGCACACAAGTCTATGATCAGAAAACCCATCACGAATGCCAAAGGAGACGTGCACGTCGAGTCTTTGTTACAAGAGAATATTATCTTGAAGTAAACATTACTTTCCTTAAGGATGTACTGAACTGAAAAGTGGAATTTTTATAATACTTAATTTTTTTGTAACATTCTTATCTTGAGAGTTGGATATATGGGCAATAAAAAATCTAAAAAAAGTAATATGTTGCTCTGCTTTATTTTTTGCTAGATTCAATTCTGAAAGCCTTGTGATATGCAAACAGTTTTCTAATTTAAGCACATGGGAAAAGTAAGTGTGTGTGTTGGTGGTGTGCACTTCTGGGTGCTGTGGGGTTCGTTTTGGGGAGGCTGCGTTTTTGGTACGTGGCATTCCCTGTTTTATATTATTTTTGTTTTTTTGTTTTCATGCAAATTACCGCTATTTGAGAGATGGTATGCTATTCTTTTGTTTCTTTGTGATTAAAATCACATTCTGAGTTTATCTTATCCAGATATTTAGAAGGTCATATCATATGTTGTAATTAGACCCCAAAAGAGACGTTTTTTTGCCCTGATGTAAACCCATATCCTAACCCTAACCCTAACCCTCAGGTCTAAAAACAGACTGGTTCAAAAACATAATTATAATATCTAACTTTTCCTTAAACTTCTTCAGTTGATGGAGTTTACTATCAGCTATCTATATTTGAAAAGAAAAGTAAAGGTTGCTGATCAAACTTTTGAGCTTTTCTTGTTTGAATTACCTCCCTTGTCTACAAAAATGTTAAAATGTTACTATGTATTTATCTATTTTTAAACATATCTTTAAATGCTTTAAAAGTATTCCAATATTATCTTCTTTTTTCAAAAGAACAATTATGATACTTTAAAAGTTTTAAAATAAAATTTTATAAATATTGATTTTAATATGCTCTTTTTACCAAGCTATATTATATAACCAAACGAATATTATCCGATCTTTTTGAAATTTTGAAACAGTGTATAAAGGATAATTGACTATGCATGTTAAGAGTTAAAACAGAGTGACTGTCCCTGAATTGTGACAGTAGCTGATTTTGGCATTTTCATCTCAATAACCTGGAGAAAAATTATACCACCTGTACCCCACTTGAAGCATATCTCAACTAGTCTTCAAATCAACCATGCAAAGAAATGATGCACTTATAATTTCGATCGAGTCCATATAAAATAGTTTACATAAACGGTTGCCATGGCAACAAAAACAGAAAAAACACAACAAGATTGCTTGTCATACACAGAAACAGCTTCTAAATTCATTTTAAAATGCAGTTATTGCGTAAAAAAGTTAGCAAAGTCCTTGATAACCAAATATTAATGTGCCAATAATGATTATCCATTAAATTTGGACTAGTAACTTATTTTACATCAAATGATATTGCTCTATTTTAGTTCCACGACATCTACTGAAAAAAGTAAAGCTGAAAATGAATGCAAAGTTCAATGTCAATTATGTTTTGTTCACACCTGACTTTTAACTATTAGTCAAAAAAAAACAACAAAGCTGACTAGTTTTATCTTATTATATGTTAAAGACTGATGTCGACAGTGGAAATATATATAACCAAAATAATTGGGCTTATCAGGTTAAATGTATATTAGATCAGGCAGGACTAACGTATTTGTGGCAAAATCAGTTTAATATGTTGCTAAATTATAACATAATAAAACAAAGAATTTTAGAAATATATCATCAATACTGGTACCCTGCAATAAATAATTCTCGCCGTTTGGAAATATACAGTCTATTTAAACATTCTGTTACTTTTTAACCGTACTTGGATATTATACAAAATAAAATGTACAGAATAGCTTTCACTAAATTTAGAATCTCTGCACATGATCTTGCTATTGAAATAAGTCGGCATATAAGTATACCAAGAATTGAAAGAAAATGCATGCAATGTAGCTCAAATAAAATAGAAAATGAATTTCATCATCTTTTGATTTGTTCAAACTTCAGAAATGTTAGACAGAAATATATGAGAAATGTGCTGATTAACTCAAAGAAAACAGTTTAAACTTTGAAACACAGAAGAAATGAAGTACATAAATGTTTACATTTTGCATTTGGAACTATTACTCATATCACATTATCTTTAATTTTAATATATCTACAGACTAGTAAATACAGTATACAATATGCCATAGACATGATTTTGTCAGCACTATTGTACACTATCCATACTACTTGTAGAAGCAGTCAAACAAGAAGTCATGTATGAAACATTAAAGATACAGTGACTACTCATATCCATCCAAAAACTTTAATAAATTGTTTTTCCGACACAGACACCCATGCACATACAATGTATTTATAATAAAAAATATTGTACTAACTTGACTTCTTGTCAGGAAATAATTCAGGTATCATGGATTATAGATCTATGAAGAAAGTCATGCTTGTATCAATTGAGACTGAATTGAATTTCTAAATAATGCCACAATTCACTACACCCTTCCCCCACCCACTCCCACTCAGTTTTCAAGATACAATATTCATTTATTTTAAAACACATTCTGTACTCAGTGTGGTGGTGCTCTTTAAATAACAATGTGAATTCTTGCTACACTTGACTGAAACCACCATCAGATAGTTGGGTCTAGAATGATTTGTTTGTAAACAGACTCAGGACTGTCCTACTTCTACTTTCAGTTTGAATTTTCCGCAAATTGTATGGGTTTTATGTGCAGGCTGACAAAAACAGTACTGCACAAACTTGAGCAAAGAAACTAGAACTCTCTTTGTGAAAGTTGATTCCCGATTGAGACGAACAGAAATAATCCAAAACCATTGCAAAATATGTTCACTTATTTGACATTGACGTATGCAGTCACTTGTTGGATATTAATTTATCATCGGACTTTATTTCTAGATTTAGAAGCCAAACATGGCTTCACAAACCTGAATAGGATACTTCTTAAATATCTTAGACATAAAGAGCAACTTTTATGTAAACCATTACAGTATTTTAGCTCATATAAAAAGACAAAACTTTGGTAGTAAATAAACACATGTAGACTATCTTTTCAAGCGTTTTATCGATTACGATCATGACGTCAATTGGACGAAAAGTATCTTGGTGTTCACCTTAAATAAAAGAACTAACGCAAAAACAACAACGGAAATCCACGGGAAACATTTGTAAAACAAACATATTTCAAATGTTTATTTCATGTTAAAGATGTAAATAATTTATTGACGTTCGCCATATTACGACATCGACATAATTTCAAGAGTTTTCAGACTGGCCTACGGACTAATTCCTCAGTTCAGTATATCCTTAAGAAATGATTGTACGTTTTATGAGTCGATTTTTCTGAACAAATGTTACTCTCCTATGGTTACAACTCTTATTTACTGACATAAAGTATATTGTTTCCATTTAAATATTTTAGAAAGTATAGAAATAAGTTGTGTAGAAGACTTCGGCCATATTACTCAGAATTTACTGAATGGCAATTGAGATGTATCAGCCTTGTTTTTTTAACTGTATTATTAAAATTCACAGACCATGGAGGAAATCTGTCTTCTAATGGTAAATGCTATTATGAGGCATATAACTCTTTCTAAAAGCAGGGAGAAGGAGAATTACATTCAGAAACAAATATTTAGACGTTTTTTCCATTTGTTTCTATCTCACGTAATGCCTCTACCGTGGCTCCACTATGGATGAGAAGTATACATGTCAGTGGCCATAATACTTCATTTTTTCTGAATACTTACGGATCAGAGCAGTGTGAACTGTTGGCATCTGTATTATCTGTAACAGTTAAACATTAGAATTAAATCATTTCTTTCTTTAAAACTTTTTTTGCCGTTTTATCATTTGATGTATATGAAATCTTAGATAAAGCAGTCTTGTAATTGATGCTCTAATCAGGAAAATAAATCTCTATCATAGCATGAAATAAAGCATTTCTCTTTTCAACAACTAAAAATTTGACGTTTCATCATTTGTTGTATCTGTTAAAATTACTCTGAATGTATAGGTTCCCATTAAGATATCACTCAAATTTATATTCTGTAGATTTCAACTTTCAAAACCTTGCACATATTTTCTCTTTGAACTGATGTGGTCATTCGATAGATATATGCACCATATGGCTTAATTAGTATATTATAGGTTATTGAACTTGTATGGCGATTTACATGTATTACTTGGAACGAGTTGATTTGGCGGGAACAACGAGCTTGCGAGTTGTTCCCGCCAAATCAACGAGTTCCCAAGTAATTGTTCGCCATACAAGTTCAATGACCTTTTTATTATTATACTTTCATATTGAATATGAACAAAATGACATTCTTTAAGCAAAAAACAATAAATGAATCTTGAAATTTCTCACACAACTGGCGTACTATTTTACCATGTACATTTTCTTTATTGCGTATTAATAGACTCGATTCAATATTGTTGTTTATACGTGACGTCATTTATTAGGAGAAACGAACGCCAATTATACGGTAAGAAATTTCAGTTGCCGTCCGCCATCTTGTTTTGAAAAACGCAAGAATTTTCCTACGGATGCAGGTTTGTACTTTGAAATGTGAATAAATCAACTTGATGTAAGTTCCTAAAAATGTTTTCTCTTTCTTACACATCATTGTTTTTCTTTATCAATACTAGGCTGATATACGTACCAGTAACTTTCGTAACCAGAACTGGTATTGCGTGCCCTAAAAAATTCGAACCATTTTTAAAATGAAACACTTTTACGACAACTTGTAAATGTTTAAAGTTTCTTTTTTATTGTAAGACCGTAGCTTATTTAATTGTAAAAAAACTGTCGAACTTTGACATAGAAACCTCATTAAAACGATGTTTGCAAACAAATAAAATAGTCCGTTACGCTGATCCCTAGGACTGCCCTCCCTTGCCAACGTTCAGTATCATTCCTTACCAACGTGCTGTACCGTAGAATACTGAACGAACTCTCTAAGGCAAAGTGAACGGAGCAATATGAAAGTATATAATAAAAAGCTGAACATCACCTTGTCCCTGAGGGAATACTAAATCGAATAACCTTTTCTAGCAATAACAATATAATCTCAATTTCTGACAAAAAGTACTTTTTACCAAAAATACGCACTAATTATCTAAAAGCTAGCTTTTCTCATTCCAGTGTACATAAATGGAATAAGATACCTACGAGTATCCGATCTCTTCCATCACTAATTTTATTTAAGAGAAATTACAAAAAAAAAATATTTGTTGCAGAAACACAATTAAGACGTCAAACATGGTCATTATGATGTTTTAGTAAAACATCCTGCAATACTTTTACTTCTACTTTTACCTGTACATTTTCAAAATATTTCATTTTTTACAATTTATTTCTGAACAAAGAAGTTGATATGTGATGTGAATCTATTTATATTAGATGAAAGTGAAGGGTTTGTCAAAATGTAATTGAAAAATATCACACGATGTATCTGTGAAAAATTGTATTATGATGTTGAAATTAATGGATGTCGTTTTGTATCTTTTTTATCTGTTCGTTCTATGAACTGCATGTAGGTTAATTATATTAATAATTCATTATAGATATTAATGAAGTAGGAAAAATAAGTATTACTTTCAAAAACAAATGATAATGTTTCTTGCGATTTTTCTATCTAATATAAAATAACTCGATCGTGGCTCTGAATCTTAGCAATGGATGTTAATTATACATGTCAGTGGCCACTTTAGATATATATATATATGTCAATGGTTATACTATTTAAATTGTCTGAACATCAAAGGAATGAAATATGCTATCCATTGTTGTCGCTTTTTAGCAATTTAACATATTCAAGAAACGATGTCTTGTTTTGGATGCTACCATTTGGCAAATAAATCTCTATCATAAGATGAGATAAAAACATTTCTTTCCATAACTATTAATCTAAAATTTGATCATTTGATATGTCTGAGAAAACGTCTTTATGACAGTTCCAATTCCAAACTATTGTTGTGAAGTAGGAGGTGTCCATCATAATATAACTGAAATTATATGAAGTGTTTTACATGTCTATTTACATTTTTAATGGCTATAATAATTATAAACATTTCTTGAATATCAAAAAAATTAAAAAGGCTTCCCATTTTGATTTCTAAGAAATTTTATATCCCATAAAGAAACGCGGTCTTGACATTGTTGCTTGCAAACATTCAGACCAATCTTCATAATGATTGGCTAGTAAATGTTTTAACCGTTTTGACTTTGTTACCTGTTTGGATCCCTGGTGACTCAGGATAGAACTCATAGAAGTCATTGGGGTAAATATTCTGACCAATTTTCATGTTGACCTGGTAGTATTTGTGGCATCTGATGTGATAAAAAGATTATTCTTTATTTGTTCTTATCCACAGGTGGCCTTAATTCAAACTTGACCCAACAATCATACAATCTGGCCAATTTATATCATGTCTTTGATTTGACTGTATGACCTAATTTTTGATCGTAGTTGACCAAAATTCTACCTTGGCATATCAATTATTAAGTTGAACATTCTGACTAATGTAAATAAATTCAGCGTGTTAAATTTTGTTTGTTTGAATTGAACATAACTTGTCTTTTAACACCATGAGACTAAGATTCAAAATTGGCCATGTAAAACTTAACACAAACATTCTGACTAATTTTTATGATGCTTGGATAGTTAATGTGTCCTCTGAAGCGTTCAAAAGAGTTTTATTTGATTTGACCATGTGTCGTAGTTTTAACTCCAGGTGATCCAGTTTCAAAATTGATCTAGAAATGATTGTGATTTACATTCTTACAAATTCTATGATAATTTGATAGTTAACGTGACATCTAGAATGTTTACAATGTTTTTATTTGATTTGTCTCTGTGACCTTTTGTTGATCCATGGTGACACATAATAGAACTTTGAACATTGAGGCAAAGGTTCTGCCCAATTTTATTAATGATTGGTTAGTAATTGTGGCATCTAATGTGCTTACAAGGTTATTCTTTGAGTTGACCATGTGCCTTAGTTTTCGGCAACAGGTGATCTTTATTCGAACGTGACATAAAAGGCATTGAGACTAATAATCTGACCAAATTTCATGATAACTGGCAAGTAAATGAAACATAATTATAGTTTACTAACAAGTTTCTTTGATTTGACTGTATGACATAGATTTTGATCCAAGGTGACCAAGATTCTACATTGGCCTTGAAATCATTAAATCAAACATTCTGACCAATATGGTTAATAAATGCGATTTTGCAATGACTTGAATAAAAGACATATCTTTTGACTTTATGAAACGAAGATTCGAACTTGGCCATGAAAAAGTAAATATAAACATTCAGACCCATTTTTACGATGATTGGAGTAAATCTGGAGCGTGAACAAGAGTTTTATTTGATTTGACCGTGTGTCAAAGATTTTTACCCCGGCAGATCCAGATTCAAAACTGATCTAGAAATAACTGTGATTTATATTCTGACCGTATTTGATTATGATTGGATAGTTAATATGATATCTGGTGTGTTAACAAATCTTTTCTTTGATTTGACTGTGTCAGGTAGTTATTGACCCTTCGTTACCCAGATTTACAATTGTGCTAGAATTTATTACAGCCAACACTCGTACAAATTTTCATAATGATTAGTAAATACATGTGGCTTCTATTATGTTAACAAGATTCTCTATGATGAACCTATGTTTTCACCCCAGGTGACGTAGGTTCGAAGTTGGCATAAGTATTATCAAGACAAACATTTTGACCAATCTTAATTATGAATTCATAATAGATGTGACCTCTAGAAAGGTTTCTATATTTTTCTTTGAGTTGGCGGAGTGACCTTGTTTTAAAACCCATTTGATATATATTCAGCAAGATATTGATCAAGAAAATATCAGGATGACTGGTTACTAAATCTTGGCTCTAGGCTGTCAAAAATGTTAAATTTTGATTTGATCGTGTGAACTATTTTTAAACCAAACTAGTCCAGATTCAAAATTGACCTTGAAATCATTGAGATAACATTCTGACCAACTTTCATGATGATTGGGTAGTACAAACTTATGACATGCACTGAATTTGCAAAGTGGTTCTTTGATCTGATCGAGTGACGTAGTCGTTGCTCAAAGTGATACATATTCGAAAATGATTATCAAAGCATTACAACAACCACTCTGGCAAATTTTCTTTAGGATTGGTTTTCCTTTATTTGACTACATGACCTAGCTTTTGAGCCAAGGTAACTCAAGCTTGACCGTGTTACCTAGTTTTTGATCCTATGTGATACACATTCTGACTGGACCAATGATTCATCAAGACAAACATTTTGAATGATTGTGTTTGATGATTGGTCAATAAATGTGGTATCTAGACAGGGTTTCACTTTAACTGGACCGAGTGACTTAGTATTTAAGTATATCATATTATAATGATGATTAATTAATTCATGTCGAAATTGTTTCTCAAGTATTGACATGGTTGTTCTTCGATTTGACTTTGCGACCAAGTTTTGAGCCCAATGTAGCGTTAATTCGAACTTGACCTAGAAGTATTTTGGACAAACATTCGGACACATTAGATTGATGATTTGTTAGTGAATGTGACATATAGTTGGTAAAATATTTTTTTATCAGGATGACCTAGTTATTGACTCCAGGTGACACAGATTCGACTAATGCCAAAAAATCAATAAGTCAAGCATTCCGACCAGTGTTCGAAATGATGTGTTTATAAATGTCGCATCTAGACTGTTAACAAAGTTTTCTTTGATTTGAATATGTGAGCTAGATTTTAACACAATGTAACTAACATTCGAACTTCTCCAAGAACGAAAGTTTTATCATTTATGACAAATAATGTGTTGTTTTATTACTTGTTGTATGTGATATCCTAAGATTATATTCAAAATATACATACATTGTCACTTTGTTTTGTTATAGTTGGTATTATCAGAGAAGAACATCTTTATCATTCTAAGAAATAAAATAAATGCTTAGTACACTTTGTCTCTTTAATGGTTGTAGTTGTAAACTATGAGTGTAAAACATAGGGTTGTAAATATAATATAACAGAAAATATCTGAGCATGAAATATACATAGCAATTGCTTTAATACGGAGCATTTCCGAATGCCATGATAATAAACGATGCCAAGTTTCATCAACACTTATAAGGATAAGTGAAAAATTAAGTTGCTTGAGTTTAAATACAAAAATATGCAATTGTTGTTAAAGCGTCATAACTTAAGCCAATAATCAAACTCATCCTAGACATCATGGCAATACACATTATATGTAAATATGAGTAGGACTAGTGAAGACATGAATGTGCTAGAGTGTAAATACAGTTAGATATTGCAAGTTTTTTCCTGGATAAGTTTAAAGTTAATAATTACAAAGTAACTTCAGTCAGTACATACGATTTTTCTACTCTGTATACCACTTTACCACATAATTTGATAAATGACAAGCTAACTGCCCTAATTCAAAAGACTTTTGCCAGGGAGAATGTTACATTTCTCGCCTGCAATTTCGATAAAGCTTTTTTTACTAGCTGTATTGTTAAACATTATACTATGTGGACCTGTGACGAAGTTTGTAAAGCCCTTTCCTTTTTATTGAACAACATTTATATAAGGTTTGGGAATGCAGTTTTCAGACAAGTAATTGGTATTCCCATGGGAACAAATTGTGCACCCCTTGTCGCAGATTTGTTTTTATATTGTTATGAAAGAGACTTTATGTTGAGTCTTTCTCCAGACACGCAGGCAGACATTATCACTGCTTTTAATAATACATCACGCTATCTGGATGATATTCTTAATATGGATAACCCGTTTTTTGGTCAATTGGTGGACACTATTTATCCCCGGGAACTCCAGTTAATTAAAACTAACAATTTGGATACTGGTGCTTCATTTTTAGATTTACATCTCTCTATTTATAACAATATTATACATACCAAAATTTATGACAAAAGGGATGATTTTAATTTTAGTATTGTAAATTTCCCCCATTTGGATGGGGATGTACCTCATGCTACATCTTATGGGGTATACATTTCTCAGTTAATTCGGTTTGCCAGAGCGTGTAGTTATGTTGAGGATTTCAATGAACGTAATCAATATATTACAAATAAACTTCTTCAACAGGGCTACCGTTATTACAAATTGCGTAAATATTTTGCTAAATTTTACTACCGTAATTCTGATTTGGTTTTGAAATTCAATAGTAATCTAAAGACTCTTCTGCGAGAAGGTATTTCAAAACCCGATTTTTATGGGGATGTGGTTTACAAACTTCGTAAGATTTTGGGTCATGGCAATTTTCCAACTGTATTTGCTAAAATTATAAAACGTTTTGTTAAAAGAGGTTACGACCCAACTGTTTTGAGACACACCGCATGTTTGGTGTTCAACCCGTTTACAGTTGGACGCTATGCTTCCCTCTTTGATTGTGTCTGACGGAAGAGGGGGAGGACTCTGTGATGGGCAGTTTTTAAATCCCACTGGGACGAAACTGTTTTGATTTCTGTCCTCTGGCCTGTTTCGTCGGGCCCTTAAGGGTGTTTCTCTTGGTGCTCTGCCTTCTGCAAAGGCATTGAGTACATACGTTTTTTGGTTCTCAAGGTTTGCTTTTTATATATATTTATACACGAGCATTTTTGTGTTTTACATACCATGCCTTTTGTTTCCATTGCGTGTGTTAGAGATTCACCTAGCAGGGATTACTTTTATTTACACTGTCCTGTGACTTTGGAACATGGTGGGGGTAAGAGTGAGGTTGGGTGCGCACCATAAACCGGTTTAAGCTCCCCAGTGGTGTTTTTGCCACTGACCGTTCCAAGGCGGTGCCCCACTGTGTTCCTTTAATTGTTCGTTTTGTCCTCGTGTGTTTGCTTTGTGTGCTGGTGTGTGTTGGTGGTGTGTATGTGTGTGTGTACATGATTGTGTGTGTGTGTTGTGTGTGTGTGCGTGTGTGTGTGTGTGTGTGTGTGTGTGTGTGTGTGTGTGTGTGTGTGTGTGTGTGTGTGTTGGTGGTGTGCACTTCTGGGTGCTGTGGGGTTCGTTTTGGGGAGGCTGCGTTTTTGGTACGTGGCATTCCCTGTTTGATATTATTTTTGTTTTTTTGTTGTTAAATCAACTCTTGAAAAACTTTCTGATCATCCCATAATTTAACTCATGTGAGACCTTATGGTCATACACATTCTCTGTAAATATGTTTAGAATTAGTGAAGAAATGAAGATGCTATAGTGCAAACAGTGTAAACATAGTTATTTCATGATGTATATGCATGTAGAGGAAACAGCTAATACATAGCCCTTAATTACAGGTTCTCAGCCTAAATGTGACATTGACTTTAAAGGTAGCTGCCTGTGTACGGTTAATGACACGCCTTTGTGATGTTGGCATCAATTGCATAAAGATACAAATGTATTGCAAAAGTGTATTTAACCCTATGTAACAAATTCTTGTGTTATGGACTTCGTAAAGTTATTTAAAATATTTATATGCATATAGAAGTTACAGTCGGGACAATAAGCGCGGGCGAGCAAACTGACGGGCACACAGACAGTCCCAAGCAGATTAAAGTCATTTGAAGCTTTATCACTTGGTGTATCTGAAAAAAAATATGATATGATAGTCCAAATTCTTCACAATGGATGAATAAGTAAACTTATTTGGGACAACACTGTCTTTGAATGGATACTATAATCAGCGAAATACATCTTTATTACAGCAGGAAATGAAAGCATTCCTTTCAGTAAGAAATGTTTTCATGTTTTAACACTTGTTGTTTATGAACAAATGTGACTCTACCATTAAATTCACAGTGTCTGAATTAATTCATAGGGATTTCCTTCACAATATTACAGAACATATAAATTAGCGGGTACATGCCATTGACCGTAATACCGAACACTTTCTGAAACACAGGAAATAATGAAGTTTCCATTATGATATTACTAAAATTATATTAATGTCTGGGCATGCTTGTACATGTCTATTTTCAAAACGTGTTTATATTCTGTATTAGAATGGATACTGTCATCAGGCAAAGAAATCTTTATCACAGACGAGAATGAAATCATTACTTCTCATTGCAAATTATCTGTTTAAGTTAACCTTCAGATCATTAAGATGTGGTCTTCAAACTGAGTTGATCATACTATAAAAACAAAAATATCAAACAGGGAATGCCACGTACCAAAAACGCAGCCTCCCCAAAACGAGCCCCACATCACCCAGAAGTGAAGTGCACACCACCAACACACACACACACACACACACACACGACACACACACAATCATGTACACACACACATACATGTATACACTACCAACACACACTAGCATACAACGCAAACACACGAGGACTTTTATTACGTTTAAACTGACTATTTTGATGCAAAATTAAGTTTGGTCTTAATTTCGAGGGCGGTCTATCAAGTAGTCTAAAAGGCGAAACCTAACTTCAATTTGACGTTTAGACAATAAATTAATCTCAAAAGTTTGAAACTGACATCGCTTCAAATCTTTAGTATGGAGGCGAAGTATGGGGCTTCCATTAAAATATTACAGATAACTTTAAACATTTTTGTATAAATATATGGCCATACAAGTTGAATGTAAATGGCATTGGGCAATGAACAAATACATTTTTCTTGTCTGAACTAGCAACATAACATACCTTGAAGAAACGTTGTATTTTATTGGATGTTATTATCAGACAGAGAAATCATTATCGAAGCAGAAAGTGAATGCATAAATTTCCATATCATATCAATTGACGTCTTATTACTTGATGTAACTGAAAAAAATATTACTAATAGCTACAATTCTACATAATGGATATTCTTTTTGATTATCAGATACAGTTTATTAATTGCTGTTTATATGTCAGTAGCCATTACACTTAATTGATGCTATTATCAGACATAGAAATATTACTAAACGTAAGAAGAGGAAGTATTACTTTCCAAAAGCAAATAATGTAACGTTTCTTTCATATTTTTCTATCTCACATAATATGACTCTAACTTGGCTCAAAATCTTCACTTTGCATATAATTTATCCATGTCAGTGGCTATAATACTTCATATTTTCTGAATACTTAGGGAGCCATTGGTACCTGTATTATTTTAAAAGTTAAACATGAAAGTAAAATTGTTTATTTCTTTAAAACGTTTCATCATTTGATGTTTTCAAATACATAGTACTCTACAATAGTTGATATTGACACTATGGATGTGGGTTCCAACCAAACATATATGAACATGTTATATATATGTAATTGGCCATAATAGTTTAATTTTCTGAAGATCATGGAAATAAAAAAAGCTAACCATGATTGTCTCTATTAAGAAATGCTTCATACCTTAAAGAATTCCTCTTTGGTTATTGATGCTATCACAACATGACATGACAGCATTTCGTTTTAACAACAACAATTTTGACGTTGCATCATTTGATGTATCTGAAAAATGACTATATGATAGTTCTATTGCAATATTCCTGAAACTGTATAAAGTTCTGCACATTTTTTAAATAATAGACATATAATATTTTTGAATTGATAATGCCATTAGGCAAAGAAATCTTTATCATAGCCAATAGCGAAATCATCACTTCTTATTACAAATCATTAAAGTTTATTTTTAAAGGTCAATCTTCGGATTATTAAAATGTGGTCTTGAAATTGAGTCTGTCAAAAATATTGAGATGTTGTAATTATGAACTGACTATTTCATGTGAAAGTTTGATGTTAATATCAGCGTGGTATATCGGTTGGTCTTGACAGCGAAACTTAACTGTAATTCGACGTTTTGTCCTTGATGAATCTGAAAAATATAAGTCAACCATGGCTCGAATTATTGAGTATAGAGATGAAGTATTGGGCTTCCATGAAAATAATACAATTAAAATAGAAATATGTGGTGGAAAAGTTAATGGCCATACAATTTGAATGCCAATAAGGACGAGCAAAGAAAGTTTTTGTTTATCTCTATTAACAGCATTTAAGAAACGGTTTGTTCTAATGGATTTTATCATCAGGCAGAAAAATCATCATCAGAGCAGAAAATGAAAGCATAACTTTCAATATCAAATATTTCGACGTTTTATCACTAGATCAACCTGTAAAAATATGACGCCACAAATGCAACACTATGTTTTTGAAATGATTGGGTTTTAATTAAAAATTAAAAGCAATAAAAATTATTGTTGATATGGCAGTGGCTATGATACTTTTGTTGAAAAATCTGAAAACACGTATTGCTCTGATAGTTCCATTTCTTCTCTATGGATGTGAAGTATTAGGTTCTAATGAAAAAAAAGAACATACATACGCACATGTCCATAATCATAATACCTTTCATGAATGCACGGTGAGTTTTTGTTACCTCTAATTAACAGATCATGAAGAAAACATTACTTTCCTTAAGAAAGAAGTCCACGTTTTATCAGTCGATATATCTAAAACAAATGTTACTCTCCTATCATCACATCTCTTAACTACTGACTAAAAGTATATTGTTTCCATTGAAATGTTTTAAAAAGTTGTGTAGAAGACTTCGGCCATATCACTCAAAATTTACTGAATGACAATTGAGATGTATCAGCCTAGTCTTTTAAGCTATATTGATAAAATTCACAGACCATGGATGAAATATTTTTTCTAATGGTAAATGCTATTATCAGGCATAGAAATCTTAGAAAAAGCAGGAAGAGGAAGTTTTACTTTCCCAAACAAATATTTAGACGTTTTTTCTATTTTATTCTATCTCACGTAATGCCTCTACCGTGGCTCCACTATGGATGAGACATGTAAGTGGTTATAATACTTCAAACTTCCTGAATACGTAAGCAGCATAGCAAAGTGAACTGTTGGTATCTGTATTATCTGCAATAGTTTAACATAAGAATAAAATCGTTTCTTTATTTAAAACTGATGTGCCGTTTTACCATTTGATGTATATGAAACAATAGGAGTCTTCAATAGTTGAAATTCTAAACTATAAATGTGAAGTATTGGTTTCCAGCAAAAATAAAATGAATATGTTATATATAAGTAATTGGCCATAGTACGAGGGGCATTTCACAATTAATGCAACTGATTATCGTGCGGCCTCGTCTTGCACGAGATTTCGTGAAAATCGTACCGATGTAGCGATAAATCAATTCCCTTCACATATATTTTACATTTACAGGTGTACACGCAGTAGTATCGCTAATACTGTGATAAAAGCAACATATAGTCATAGACACTATAGTAAAATGGTCGGCAACAAGAGAAGTGTAAAGGCAGCTGAAATTCGAGGTTAAGTAAAGACTTGATGCCAGCTTGACGTATCAGCGAAGGAGATTTTGAAAAAATTGTGTGTTGTTCAATGAAAAAATGATGTGTCGTATGCCACCGTCACGAGGTGGATTAAGAAGTTTAAAAGCGGTTGTGTCTCCATGAATGATGCACCAAAATCAGGACGTCCTTGTAGTGCTACTTCTAACACTATGGTTAAAAAGTATGTGATGTGGGTAAGTCTGACGCCAGACTAACTGTTCATCAGATAGGTAGTATAGTTGGTATTTCAGCCGCAAGCGTATTCCGCATTGTAAAATTTTGTTTATGTAATAAACATAGTTTATAATAAACGGAAATACCTTTGTAATACAAACTTACTTCTTTTATATTTACGCGAAGCAAACGTAATAATTGCAAATTCCGACGAGTGCTTATTCATAATTGACGACGGAAACTCACAGAGATTCACGAATACGGCGTTACAAATAAATCGAATTTCATTGGAGCGCGCACCGGTAATTAATTTATGTTAACCAAATATGGATTTATGTAAGCGTTATACGGATAAAAATAGTATCGATTAGGTCACGTGACGCATCGCGGCAATGTCATATGGAATCGCTGACCAAGAAATATGTAAACGAACATCACATGAATAACAGCGGCGATTTAATTGGCAGTACATTAGGAACTTCAGTAATTTATGTCAGATAGTCGAGCACGAAGCTAACTCGTTTTTCGGTGTCTATCCGCCATCCATCCCCACCACCTTCCCTATTGAGCAATGCCGTACTGGTGTGATCGGGGCAGTCAGCTTCTGTGTTTCATCAGGGCATTCGGCTATTTGAAATAGCCTTGTCCCCAAGAAAGATGGAAGCAGGCTGGCTCGATTACACCAGACTAGTATTATGTCATAATTATGTTGTTTTTAATATGTCTAGTCATGCATTTAGTCTGGCAATCTTGCATAATATTTAGTTCATCTAGTCTTGGAGTATCTAGCCAGGATTTGCCAAAAATAAATAATTAGTTTATAACACGTGTTTCTTGTTCCCTTTAGTATGAAGTTGAGTATAAAACGTCATTTAAAAATGAGACTTAAAGCTAGATGGATCCCTCATTTGTTGTCAGATAAGCAAAAGCGTGTCCGACTTGAAACCGCCAGAAAACTGCTTAAAATGTTTCTAAAATATGAAAGAAAGCAGATTTTGAGAAACTCTGTCTACTTATTTAAGAAAGCACAAACGACATAAATCTTTATGATAGGAGGAAATGAAAACAATACTTTTCATAAGAAATACTTTAGCATTTTATCAATTGACGTATTTGAGGAAATGTGACTGTGCCATCGCCACAATTCTTTACTACTGATTTAATGTATGGGGTTTCCATTAAAATATTTTAGCAAAGGTAGGAAAACATTGTGTTGTTGCCTATGGCCATATTAGTCAGACATTAATAAATGATAATAAAGATGAGCAAGGTGACTCTTTTTGACCTGTATTCATAAACTTTACAAACCATTGAGGAAATCTGTCTTCTAATTGTCGAAGTTATTATCGGGCATACAGATTTTTCGAACAACATGAAAAGGAAATATTACTCTCCGAAAATGTTTTTAACGTTTTCTTGCAGTTTTTCTACCTCATATAAACTGGCTCTATCATGGCTCCAAATCGTAACAACTGATGTGAATTATACATGTCAGTGGCCACGTATTAACATGCTATATATATGGCAATGGCCATTATATTCGAATTATCTGAACATCCAGTGATTGAAATATGATAACCGTTATGGTTTCTAATAAGAAATTTTACATATTTTAAAAAGAAAAATGACATATTGTTATTGATGATACCATTAGGCAAATAAATCTCTATCATAGCATACGATATTTGCATTTTTGTCCATAACTAGTGATTTAAAGTTTTATCATTTAGTGTGTCTAAGAAAATGGCTTTATGACTGTTCAACTATAACTGAACGTATATTTAACTCTGTACATGTCTATCTTAATATTTTAATAACTACAATATGAACATTTCCCAAACATAAAATCTATTTGAAATGCTACCCAATGTTGTTTGTTAGAAATTTTACTTACCTTGTAGAAACGCTGTCTTGTTCTTGATGCCAGGATACATTAAAGCAAACAGTCCGACCACTCTTCATGATGATTGGATAGTAAATGTTCTAATTTGTTTTGACTCTGTGGCTTCTATTTGGATCCTAAGTGACTCCGAGTAGGATTCATGGAAGTCATTGAGGCAACCATTCTGTCCAATTTTCATGTTGACTGGGTCGTAATTTTGGGACATTATGTGCTAACAATATTTTCTTTAATTGTTTTGACCACAGGTGACCTTAATTCGAACTTGACGTAACAGTCATTGAGATAAATACTCTGACCAATTTTCATGCTGTCTTTAATTTGACTGTATGACCTAGTTTCTGATCCAAGGTAACTGGCATTGAAAGCATCCTAACATTAAACATCCTAACCAATTTTTATGTTGCTTATTTAATAAGTCCGGCTTCTCGAGTGCTAAAAGTTTCGTTTGATATGTATATATGACAGATTTTTTGACACCATGAGACAAAGATTCAAACTTGACCAGAAAAAACATGTTACAAACATTCTGATCGATTGATGATTAGATGATGGTTGTATCCTCTAGAGCGTTCACACGGGTTTTATTTGATTTGACCGTGTGTCCCCCGCTTTTATATCAGGTGATCTACATTGAAAATTGATCTAGAAATAATTGTGATTAACAACTATAAATTTGACGTTGTATCATTTGAAGTTTCTGAAAAATGACTATTTGATAGTTCCATTGCAATATTATTGAAAATGTATGAAATTCTGTAAATATATATTTTCAAAATCTTAGACATATTCTATTTTCGAATTGATAGTGACATCAGGCAAAGAAATCTTTATCACAGTCGATGACTGTCCACGATGAATGTATAATATCGTGCGAGGTCTATCGGGTGGTCTTTATAGCGAAACATTCGATGTTTAGTCACTTGATCTATCTAACGATTTTAAGTCAACCATGGCTCCAATTCTTGAGTATAGAAATGAAGTATTGTGCTTTTATGAACATGATACAGATAATGTATAAATATGTTATGGAAAAGTTAATGGCCATAAAATTTGAATGCCAGTGAGGATGAGCAAAGAGAGTTTTTGTTTATCTCTATCAACAACATTGAAGAAACACTGTGTTCTAATGGATTTTATCATCAGGCATATAAATCATTACCAAAGCAGAAAATGAAAGCATAACTTTCAATATCAAATATTTCACGTTTTATCACTAGATCAACCTGTAAAAAAATATGACTCCATCATGACCCTAATACTGCACCACTGCTGAAGTGATAGGGTTTCCATTTAAATATTACAGACAATAAAAAAAGTTTTTGATATGGCAGTGGCTATGATACTTACGTAATGTATCTGAAAACATGTAATGCTCTGATAGTTCCAGTTCTTTACTACAAATGTAAAGTATGAGGTTCCAATAAAAAAAACAACATGTAACACATGTCCATGATCATAATATCTTTCATGAATGCCAAAGGAGACGTGCACGGCGAGTCTTTGTTACCTGTGATAAGAAAAGCATTATCTTGAAATAAACATTACTTTCCTTAAGAAATGATTTCACGTCTTACCAGTCGATGTTTCTGAACAAATGTTACTCTCCTATGGTTACCACTCTTGACTATTGACTTAAAGTATATTGTTTCCATTGCAAATTTTTAGTAAGTATATAAATGAGTTGTGTAGAATACTTTAGCCATATTACTCAAAATTTACTGAATGGTAATTGAAATATATCAGTCTAGTCTTTTTAACTGTATTAATGAAATTTACAGACAATGGAGGAACCATTTCTTCTTATGGTAGATGCTATTATCAGACATATAACTCGTTCTAAAAGCAGGGAGAGGAAGTATTACTTTCCAAAACTAAACATTATACGGATTTTTTTTCAAATTTTGTTCTATCTCACGTAATGCCTCTACCATAGCTCTACTATGGATGAGAAGTATACATGTCAGTAACCATACTACTTCAATTGTTTTGAATACGTATCTGTAAAAGTTTAACATTAAAATTAAATCATTTCTTTTTTTTAAACTTATTTTCCGTTTTATTATTTGATGTATATGAAAAATAGTACTCTACAATAGTTGATATTCTAAACTATGGATGTGAAATATGGGGTTCCAACCAAAAGTATATGAACAAGTTATATATAAGTAATTGGCCATAATATATAAATGTTCTGAAGACCAAGGGGATAAGAAATGCTAGCCGTTATTTCTCTACTTAGAAATTGTTCAAACCTTAAATAAAGCGGTCTTGTAATTAATGCTCCCATGAGGAAAATAAATCTTTATTCCAACATGAAATAAAATATTTCTTTTTCAAAAACTACAAATTTGACGTTTCATCATTTTATCTGATAAAATGACTCTGGATGTATAGGTTCCCATTATGATGTCACTGAAATTATATATTCTGTAGATGTCAATTTTCAAAACCTTGCACATATTCTCTCTTTAAACTGATATGGTCATCCGATAGATGTATGACCCATATGGTTATATTAGTATATAAAGCTGAACATGCAGCACACATGTCACCTTGACCCCGAGTAAATTCTAAATTTAATAACCTTTTCCAGCAATAATACATATAACCTACGCTCAATTTCTGACAAAAATTTAGTTTTACCAAAAATACGCACTATCTAAAAGCTAGCTATATGGAATAACATACCTGCGAGTATTTGATCTCTTCCATCACTATTTTTATTTAAGAGAAATTACAAAAAAAATATTTGTTGCTAAAGCAAAATTAAGACGTCCATAAACATGATCATTATGATGTTTTTAATAAAACATCCTGCAATACTTTTACTTTTACTATTACCTGTACATTTTCAAATTATTTCATTTAATACATTATATTTCCGAACAAAGAAGTTGATATGTGATGTGAATGCATGTATATAAAATTAATTAGAAGTGTTTGTCAAAGTCTTATTGAAAATTATCACACGATGTATCTTAAAATAAATGTTGAAATTAATGGATGTTTTTTGTATATTTTTTATCTGTTCTTTTTATGAACTAGTTTATTTATATTTATAATTCAGTATATAATTCATATATATGTATATTATTCTTGTAGAGTTGAAATATTAAGTGTGTGTATTGTTTTTATGTATCTAAATGTGCACCCTTCGTTAAATAAAGATGTTATTATTGTCATCACTAATAGTATAATTATCGTTATTAATATTATTTTTCATCAAGCATACAACTCTTTATCACAGCAGAAAGTGAAAGCATTACTTCTATTTACAAAATAGTAAAGTTTATTCTTTAAAGGCCATCCTTCCAATCATTTAAATGTGGTATTAACACTGAAAGTTAAAGCATAATTTTCTATAAGAAATAATTTACCGCTTAACGACTTGATGTTCCTGAAAAATTTATGACTCCACTATGGCTCAAATTATACACTATGGATGTTTATTATGGGGTTTCCATTACAATGTTACAGAAGATTCATGAATTGTTGTTTATATATATGTCGCCATGATACTTACGTGATATATCTGAAAACATGTAGCGCTCTGAGAGCTCTACTTCCTTACTATGGATGTGAAGTGTGTGGTTTCATTTTGCTGTACACGTATGATAATAATACATTTTTGAACGCCATGAAAGATGACCACGCTGAGTTTCTGATACCTGTAGTGAAACATTTTCATAACTGTGAGAAATTCTGTCTACTAATTAATGCAATCACAAACGACATAAATCCGTATAATAGGAGGAAATGACAACATTAAATTCAATAAGAAATATTTTAACATTTTATCACTTGATGTGTTTGAGGAAATGTGACGGTTCCATCGCTACAATTCTTCACTGCTGATTTTATGGGGTTTCCATAAAATATTACAGGAAAAGCATGAACAAATTGTGTTGTTGCCTCTGGCCATACTTCTCAGACATTTATGAATGGCAATATAGATGAGCATGGTGACTCTTTTTGGCCTCTATCAATACTTTTAAAAAAACATAGAGGAAATATGTCTTATAATTATCGAAGCTATTAATAGGTATACGTATCTTTCTAACAACAATAGGAGAACGTATTTCTTTCCGAAATATTTTTTTCTTGTCTTTAATAACAACATTACTTACCTTGAAGAAACGTTGTATTCTATTTGATGTGTTTGTCAGGCAGAGCAATCATTTTCAAAGCAGAAAGGGAACGCATACGTTTCTATATCATACAGTTTGGCGTTTTATCACTTGATGTAGCTGAAAATATTAATCAACAAAAGGTACGATTCTACATTATGGATGTTCCATCTAAATATCAGAGACAACTTATGAATTGTTGTTTATATGTCAGTGACCATGATAGTTGCTAGTCCCTGTAAATTCTATGAATAAAATTCACAAACGACGGAGGAAATTAGTTTTCTAATGGCAGATGCTATCATAAGACATAGACATATTTCTAAAAGTCGGAAGAGTAAGTATTACTTTCAAAAACAAATAATAATGTTTCTTGCAATTTTTTTATCTCATATAAAATTACTCGATCGTAGCTCCAAATCAATGAATGTTCATTATACATGTCAGTGGCCACTTAAGTTATACATCTGTCAATGGTCATAATATTTATATAGTGTGCATGACAGGACTTTAAATATATAGTTTGTATGACATGGTAAGCTAAACAAGATTCTTGGCTTGTACTTGGAGAAACAGTTCACTAGTTTAGCTTCAATAATGGCGAGTGAGTTTGTCAAGAGACTTCCTTGTCGGGAATTACGTAAATTCTGTTTTTAAAAACAACTATTTTTAGATGAATATAGATGTTATCGTTCGTACAATACATAAGAATGTTTCCAATAAAATAACATGAAAAGCATGCTACAAACTCTAATATCGAGGTCCGTATGTGTCCATATTGCAGCTTATTAAAAGACATATGTATAATTTTGAAAATTACCAACCCAAAATGCATAGAACGTGACAAGAAGACTGTCTAAATAGGTAAACAAGTTGGCCTGTCTCATACTTTTAGCTTCATCTAAATGCCAGTTTTACAATAATACTGGTGTTTTATCATTTCAGGTAATTCACCGTTCAAAGATGTCGGAGTCGGAATTTACATATTGTGTGTGGTGTCCTGCATTGACATATACAAATGCAAATAAACATAACAGAAAGTTGGGTTTCTAATATTTCACTACGATAGGCAAACATGTTCTCCTTTTAATAGGAACCTTACTGCTATAAAGAATAA